>JAJOOS010005079.1:0-12679 GCA_029582725.1 Solanum chiquidenum
TAAAAGACTCATCAAAAAGACTAAAAGGGACTTTCTCAAAAATTTCGAAAGAACTCTCAAGTTTTAACTTTTAACTCTACCTTGAATTTGAATTATGGATTCAAGGGTTATGCATAGAAATGTCGGACCTCTCAATGATTTAGGAGGGTTAAGATAGTTGATCACAAGAATGGGAGAAGACCTAAATTAAAGAACACTGGCATGACGCGAATATGGAATTAAATTATTGGTCGCTAAATTATATTTTGGGACAGTGGACTCCGTATCCTCTCCGCGACGCGGAGTGGGGATACTTTCCAGGGTATTGAATGTTTAAAACAACTCTGCGACGCGGAGCTGGGCACATATTTTTTCCCGATCTTTTCTTCCTCTCTCAAACTCGATTCAACTCATACCTACTGCAATTCTAAGGTCAAATTTTGTGAATTCTTTTAACCCAAAATAATTTCAGCGAAACCCACACAAGGAACTATCAATTAACTCATCTTATTCGCAAACCCTCGCCTCTAGTACTCAATGAGAACTTCATTATCAAAGAACGAAGCACAAACCTCAAGAACTCAATAAGATTATCAATATTGGCTAAAACTCAAAAACTTAATAATTTAATCTCAAAAACAAATTCAAGGATAGAATTAAACATGATTGACGTGAGGGCGAACAAACCCAACACTATGAAAGCTTACATACCTGAAAGAACCATCTTCCTGAAGAACTTGAAGAAAAATCTTGAAAGATGAACCCTAGCCTTAGCGTTTCTTGAATCCCTTGAGCGTAGAATATTTTGAGTGGATGAGTGGATTTGATTTAAGAAAAACTGGTTTTCTACACGTTTAGGGCATGTTAGATGACCTCCTCAGGGTTTTTAGGACTAAAATAACCTTAAAGAAATAATTAAAATGAGTCGGGAGTCGAAATGATTTTTCACCAGGCAGTGAGGTCCGTATTGCAAGCCATCGCGCAGCTGCTGCCAGGTTCGCACGTCGTTAGTAAATCAGTAATAATTGTTTACTCAGAGCTCGGAATTTAGCAAACTCAATAGCGTTGGAAAGAGGACTCGAAGGGCTTTAATTTCTTATCTTGTAGCTCACCTAAATCATCTTGTACTAGGAGGTATGGTCGTTTTAATTGACCCAAAACTTAAGAAAACTGAAGAATGACTTGAATGCATTTCTCTTTAGTTCTTCTTGGAACTCAAGGCTAGTGACATTAATATTCAAGAAATTTTAAATTCCTTGCAAAAATCTCACTCATTATGAAGAACGGTTCGAGTCTTAGCTCAAAAAATTTTCTGGGGTGTTACAATATCTCCCCCTTGGGATCAGTCGTCCTCGAATGACGAATGGACTGGGTATAGAATGGGGTTACTCTTACTAAAGTCTGAGTCTAATGGTATGCTCTTACTATATTCAAGCTTAACCCAAATTCTTAAGTTAGGATTATATACCTCTCTATAGGAAATCTCATCCCAAGACTATTACTCTTTACCACCACATTGGGCTCATATCAAGAACCACCAAATATTTAACAACACCACATTCAAGCTTAGTACTCTTAACAACTCCATGGACTCCTACTAACCATCTCCTTTATAAATTCTCAACAGTTGACTTGATTTCTCCTCTTATCATCTCCCCCTTAGGTCTAAAGCTAACACTTGAAATCTATGGACCTATTCCACATTAACAACTCAATTATGCTATCTAGGCACACATGGAAAATCATAACTTAATTGGAACCTCATCTTGTAACATACCATCTCGGCACACCTCTTAATACTCTTGTTACTCGTGTGACTTAGCTACACTTCAGTGCCATTATTTTAAGGGAAGGGTCTTTCACTTGTACTACTCACAATCATTTTAACAAACATCTCAATTCCTCACCTACTCTATGTCAAGTCTTCTACATCAAATATCTATACTAACATCATCACCCTTATGTTTCCATTCTTTGAATCATGACATTAATCTGAAATCCAAGCTTAATGTTCATTACTAAACCTGAATATCAATTCGATTGCTCGCCTACTATACTATAATTCATTACTTGATTAGTTCTATAACCTTATGAACATCATGACCCTCTCAAACAAATCATAAGCCTAGCTTAGATCTATCATTTTTTTAATACTTCTGCTCTTCTATTCAACACTTACACTTGGTCATTACCTCCACAATGACACTTCATCACAAACTCTTTTCTAGCTACAGCACACTCTACCGCCTATGATGGAATATTCACAACTCATCACTTCTTAGTCTACCCATGAGGGAAAAATCTTAATTAATAACTTACTAGGTGCATTACTATAATAATATAGCTCTTCAAAACATTATCTCCTTTACTTAGATTACTAAACCTCTGCATACTTTTCTCTAAATTTAGGTTCTTTCACTACTACTGCTCATGATCTCGTAACTCATGTTACCTTTTCAGGTGAAAATACTACTCAAGCTCTAAACATACCTCTTAAAAATGATCTCAGCTGAAACAAGGCTTTGGGAAGAGAGTACAACTCGCTTTTAGCTCAAATGCATGATTCATATGAATATGAGGGCATTACTCTGAAACTTTACACTTAACCTACTCTTGGGCTTCTCTCAAGCTCCTCTGGAGTCTCATGACTTTTTCAAGACTCTTGCTAAGAACAACTCATCGACAAAGAACTGACTCTGCTTTTAAACCACCTCTAGTATGATGGGTAGTCGAAGGAATAGAAGAACACACGAGTTAGAATAAGTCTCTATGACATAGCTCTATTGCACGATTAAGAGTACGAAAGAAGAGACACTTTTATTAAATGTCTGTAGTCCCTCATTTATAAAAGTGGGGCTCTCACAACATAAATGAGAATCTACTGACACGGCTTCATAGACACCCTAAAACACTTAAATTGTGTGCTCTGATACCAGGTTTGTCACGACCCGAGTCTACACCCTGGACGTGGCCGGCACTCAAGAACCATTGTTGGTCCCCAAGCGAACCCTCATCCTGGCTGACTACAAGCGGAAGACTAACTTAAGCATGCAAAAGCTTAAAACTGAATAAAATTCAATAAACTCAACTTTTCAAAACTTCAACTCAAATGAACAACTTAGAATAAAAATAATATATTCAACTTGCCATAAAATAGGCAACTTAAGTCTTTAAAACATTTAACAAAATAAATGAATAATACAGACTTCTCAACTCTACTGACTATCTATGAAGCCTCTAACTGATAAAGATGGAAGTCGGGACAAGACCCACGATATCCTGACTAAACTGAAAAGTAAATGAAATCCTCCAAAAATAAGGAGGCTCACCATAGCTAACTCGAACTCTCGGATGTATCAACGAATCTCATGTTGATGATCCTGAATACCTGTGTCTGCATCTTGAAAAGATGAAGGCCAAATGGCTCAGTACGTTGAATGTACGAGCATGTAAAGGGAATTCTAAACCATAAACATAAGCTTGAAACTTGATAAAAAGGAAACATACTTACCTCTTCTCAAACTTACTCAACTAAAGGAATACTCAAGGATACTCAAAACTACTCAAACTTATCAACTCAGAAGTACTCAAGGATAAGATACTCAACTCAGAGATAAGATACTCATCTCAAAGAGATGATATTCGACTCTGGGTACTCAACTCAATATAAAGCAACAATACACATGCAATATATGGAAAGCTTTATAAAACAGTAAAAACAACTTAGTTCGTTAAAGAAAATGCAATAACAAACCCAACTTTACTTATATAATAAGGTAATATAGTTTATGTGGGAGTTTCTCTAACTGACAACCACCACTATGAGCCTAAGTGGTGATACAACGTCTTGCCCACGCTGCCAGAACTGTCCTATACTTTGCCGTCATATAGAACGCTTAACTTACTGGATCTACTAGCTTATGCTAAAAGCATCTTAAGGAGTCAACTAAATAGTATGATCCTTTACTACCCATGATGACTATATGATTTATGGAGACGTGAGTTATCTAAACTCAAATTCACCCCCATATCGGTGCTCAATACTACTCCGAAAATATACTTAGCTCATATATTTGTAAAAACAAAACTTTTTCTTTAGTTTGAGATAATTATTCAAAAACTTAGCTTAAAAGCTCTCTTGGAATCGATGTTCCCTTTCTTGCTCAAAACTCTTTTGGAAATCTCAGTTTTCTCTTGGGAATACTTAGTTCCCATTTATCATTTTAAAGAAAATGAACTTTTCTCTTACTCTTTACATAACTTCAAAGATTAAGTCTTAAAACAAAGTTTAAACATCTGTAAAAGACTTCTTAAAATATGGTTCACGCCGAATTATGGACTTGAACGACCTAATGCAAGGTTTTCAATAACCATAGATAAAGCTCAAATACTTGGAACAAGAACTTCAATGATACTACTAATTTCAAGAATGCTCAACTCAGAGGGTTCATGCGGAATTATGAGCATGAACTACTCAACTCAAGGACTCAAAGATACTTCTCATCTCAAGATTGTTTGACTTATAATGTTCATGCAGAATTATGGGCATAAACAACTCAACTCATGGACTTCATAGGTAATATGTTATAGTCTCATGATTAGGATTATAATCTCGAAAAGGTTAGGAACTCGATACTCACGACTTAGAACTTGAAGATACTACTCCTTTCAAAGATACTAAACTGATGGAGTTCATGCGGAAGTTATGGGCATGAACGACTCGACTCAAGGGTCAAAATATTAATATGAACTTGCGTATACGACTCTTCTCATTATCTTACTTACTTCCTCAAAACTTAGTTCAAATCAATAGTTGATCTCAAAGGATTCACAATTGAACTCAAAGACTTTCTTGAACTCTACTCTTAACTCTCTCTTGAATGTGAATTATGAATTCAAGAGTTATGGTTCATGATATGAATGATCTTGTAATAATAAAGTAGACTCATGACTACATTCTTCTCACTCATACTGACTTGTTCGAGTCTTGAAATAAGTTATTAGAATTTGTAAAAGACTCATCAAAAAGACTAAAAGGGACTTTCTCAAAAATTTCGAAAGAACTCTCAAGTTTTAACTTTTAACTCTACCTTGAATTTGAATTATGGATTCAAGGGTTATGCATAGAAATGTCGGACCTCTCAATGATTTAGGAGGGTTAAGATAGTTGATCACAAGAATGGGAGAAGACCTAAATTAAAGAACACTGGCATGACGCGAATATGGAATTAAATTATTGGTCGCTAAATTATATTTTGGGACAGTGGACTCCGTATCCTCTCCGCGACGCGGAGTGGGGATACTTTTTGGGGGACTGAATGTTTAAAACAACTCTGTGACGTGGAGCTGGGAACATATTTTTGCCCGATCTTTACTTCCTCTCTCAAACTCGAATCAACTCATACCTACTGCAATTCTAAGGTCAAATTTTGCGAATTCTTTTAACCCAAAATAATTTCAGCGAAACCCACACAAGGAACTATCAATTAACTCATCTTATTCGAAAACCCTCGCCTTTAGTACTCAATGAGAACTTCATTATCAAAGAACGAAGCACAAACCTCAAGAACTCAATAAGATTATCAATATTGGCTAAAACTCAAGAACTTAATAATTCAATCTCAAAAACGAATTCAAGCATAGAATTAAACATGATTGGCGTGAGGGCGAACAAACCCAATACTATGAAAGCTTACATACCTGAAAGAACCATCTTCTTGAAGAACTTGAAGAAAAATCTTGAAAGATGAACCCTAGCCTTAGCGTTTCTCGAATCCCTTGAGCGTAGAATTTTTTGAGTGGATGAGAGGATTTGATTTAAGAAAAACTGGTTTTCTACACGTTTAGGGCATTTTAGATGACCTCCTAAGGGCTTTTAGGACTAAAATACCCTTAAAGAAATAATTAAAATGAGCTGGGAGTCGGAATGATTTTTCACCAGGCAGTGAGGTCCGTATTGCGGAGCCATCGTGGAGCTGCTGCCAGGTTTGCGCGTCGTTAGTAAATCAGTAATAATTGTTTACTTAGAGCTCAGAATTTAGCAAACTCAGTAGCGTTGGAAAGAGGACTCGAAGGGCATTAATTTTCTATCTTGTAGCTCACCTAAATCATCTTGTACTAGGAGGTATGGTCATTTTAATTGACCCAAAACTTAAGAAAACTCAAGAATGACTTGAATGCTTTTCTCTTTAGTTCTTCTTGGAACTCAAGGCTAGTGACCTTAATACTCAAGAAATTTTAAATTCCTTGCCAAAATCTCACTCATTACGAAGAACGGTTCCAGTCTTAGCTCAAAAAAAAATCTGGGGTGTTACAATATCTCCCCCTTGGGATCATTCGTCCTCGAATGTCGACTGGACTGTGAATAGAATGGGGTTACTCTTACTAAGGTCTGAGTCTAATGGTATGCTCTTACTATATTCAAGCTTAACCCAAATTCTTAAGTTAGTATTATATACCTCTCTATAGGAAATCTCATCCCAAGACTATTACTCTTTACCACCACATTGGGCTCATATCAAGAACCACCAAATATTTAACAACACCGCATTCAAGCTTAGTACTCTTAACAACTCCGTGGACTCCTACAAACCGTCTCCTTAATAAATTCTCAACACTTGACTTGATTTCTCCTCTTATCATCTCCCCCTTAGGTCTAAAGCTAACACTTGAAATCTATGGACCTATTCCACATTAACAACTCAATTATGCTATCTAGGCACACATGGAAAATCATAACTTAATTGGAACCTCATCTGGTAACATACCATCTCGGCACACCTCTTAATGCTCTTGTTACTCTTGTGATTTAGCTACACTTCACTGCCATTATCTTAAGGTTATGGTCTTTCACTTGTACTACTCACATTCATTGCAACAAACATCTCAATTCCTCACCTACTCTATGTCAAGTCTTCTAGATCAAATATCTATACTAACATCATCACTCTCATGTTTCCATTCTTTGAATCATGACATTCATCTCAAATCCAAGCTTAATGTTCATTACTAAACCTGAATATCAATTCGATTGCTCGCCTACTATACTATAATTCATTACTTGATCAGTTCTATAACCGTATGAACACCATGACCCTCTCAAACAAATCATAATCCTAGCTTAGATATATCATTTTTTAAAAAGAGGCCAAGGTACGTGAGTTCCTCACACTTAAGAAGGAATCTTTGAGTGTTCATGAGTATGAGTTGAAGTTCACCAAACTTTCCCGTTATGCTCCAGAGATGGTTGCGGAGATGAGGAGTAGAATGAGCTTGTTTGTCTATGGGTAGCCCCGCCCATATTGAAGAGGGGCAAAGAGAGTTATCAAAAGATGTGCACAGACTGGCACGCCTGTGAGTCAGACATATAGATTCCGTAGAAGGAGGAATGGCGGTGGCAAGCGGGGCCCAATTATCTTTAGTGTCAGAAGTGAAAGACAAACAAGATCAAGATCCCATTTTACTTGAGTTGAAGGTAAATGTTCAAAAGCAAAAAAGTATTAGCTTTTGAACAAGAGGGAGATGGTGTATTGAGATATCAAGGTAGATTGTGTGTACCTATGGTGGATGGACTTCAAGAGAAGATTATGGAGGAAGCTCATAGCTCCAGATATTCCTTTCATCCGGGTTCCACAAAGATGTATCGTGATTTGAGAGAAGTTTATTGGTGGAATGGCATGAAGAAGGGCATTACAGAGTTTGTTGCTAAGTTTCCAAATTGCCAGCAAGTGAAAGTCGAGCACCAAAGGCCCGGTGGTTTGGCGCAGAATATAGAACTTTCAGAATGGAAGTGGGAGATGATCAATATGGATTTCATTACAGGGTTTCCAAGGTCTCGCAGACAACATGATTCTATTTGGGTGATTGTCGACAGAATGACAAAATCAGCCCACTTTCTGCCAGTAAGGACTACCCATTCAGCAGAAGATTATGCCAGGTTATATATTCAAGAGGTGGTGAGACTTCATGGAGTCACCGTCTCCATTATTTCAGATAGAGGTGCACAGCTTACTGCACTGTTCTGGAAATCTTTTCAGAAAGGCTTGGGTTCAAAGGTGAATTTAAGTACTGCCTTTCATCCTCAGACTGATGGGCAAGAAGAGCGCAGTATTCAGACTTTACAAGATATGTTGAGGGCTTGTGTGATCGATTTCAAAGGGAATTGGGATGATCACCTACCTCTCATTGAGTTTGCCTACAACAACAGTTATCACTCTAGCATCCAGATGGCTCCATATGAATATCTTTATGGGAGAAGATGTAGATCTCCTATTGGATGGTTTGAAGTTGGTGAAGCAGGGTTAATACGACCATATTTAGTTCACCAAACTATGGAGAAGGTGAAAGTGATTCAAGAAAGGATGAAAACGGCACAAAGTCGTCAAAAATCCTACACTGATGTTAGGAGAAAGGGGTTAGAGTTCGAAGTAGATGATTGGGTATATTTGAAAGTTTCACCCATGAAGGGGGTTATGAGGTTTGGTAAGAAGGGGAAACTTAGTCCCCGATATATTAGACCTTACCGCATAGCCAAGAGGATTGGCAATGTTGCTTATGAGTTGGATCTACCACATGAATTAGCAACAATTAATCCGGTATTTCACATCTCCATGTTGAAGAAGTGCATATGCGATCTTTCATTGATCCTACTAACTGAAAGTGTTAGGACCAAGGATAGCTTATCTTATAAGGATATTCCTGTTCAGATTTTAGATAGTCAAGTTTGTAGATTGAGAACAAAAGAGGTAGCCTCAGTCAAGGTCCTTTGGATGAACCAATTTGTTGAGGAAGCTACTTGGGAAGCCGAAGAGGACATGAAGGAGAGATATCAACATCTCTTTGAATCCGGAGGAAATGCAGATCAAGGTATTAATTTCCTTCTTAGTGCTCTTTAATTTATAGTGAGCATGTTGTTGTTGTTGGCCTTGTGTGCTTGTTGGGTGTTTGATTTGATTTTACACCCTTAGCCTAGTAAAAGTAATCTCATTCGAGGACGAATGTTCCCAAGGGGTAGATATTGTGACATCTTGCAATTTGAAATAGCTATGAAGAAGCTTGTAATTGGAAATAGTCATTTTTTGGAAAGAATTCAAATTTGGAAATTTAGTTAAGTATGGGAAAAAGTGAGTTTTTGGCCAACTTCACACGGTTATAACTCCTAGATCATGTTGAGTTAAGTGTATTTCCAGTTATGTTTGGAAATATCTTGGAATGATCTTTCCAACGCCGCCGAGTTTGCTCGATTCCGAGATCGTATGAGTGAGTTATTCCCTTTGAAAGTTGGGTTGTTGGCACAGGGCAGTTTAGTCCGAATTTTAAGGGTAGTTTGGTCTTTTCCCTAACCATTTCTTTTGGTTATACTAAGGGTCTAGACTGATTTTAAATCAGCTTTCCCTTTTAAAAGTGAGAGTTAGGGCTAATGAGAGAAGAGAGAAAGAAGAGAGAAAGAAGAGGAGAAAGAGAGGAAGAAGCAAGGATTCGTCAAGATCGTCGTGGTTTTCATCGGGTGTGATCCCTATTAAGGTAAGTGAGATCATAGTGTTGGGTTGGTTCATTTTCCCACACGCCGAACTCATTTTAATTCCGAGAAAAGATTTGGTTGTGTTTGTTGAAGTTTGTGTTTGTGTTTGTTGAAGTTGTGGTTGTGTTGTTGAAGTTTCTTGTTGGTTTGGTGGATGTTTCCGGTAGTGATTTCGAGTTGAATCTATTGTATATTAAGGGTTTTAATGATTCCAAGTGTTTGGGGAAAGAACCTTTGATGTTAAGAGGGTTTAGAGTTGGAAAAATGAAGGAGAAAAGTCGGGTTGCTTGCATGAAACAAGTCCGTGTCGCAGACTTGTTCCCCTTGTGAACAAAAATCTCCTCCGCATCGCGGACAGGACGCGGACTCCACTGTTTCAAAATATTTTTTTCGAGCATTTATTTAGGAGCTTCTCCGCGTCCCGGTCTTGTTGTAGGACGGTGTTTTCATAATTTTTCTCAAGTTTAGCTAATCGAAACTATTCATTTACACCAAGAGACCTTTCCTATCACAAATCATGAACCTTGAATCCATAATCCAATTTAAGGAAAAGTTAGGATCAAAGTCAAGAGAAGTTGAGAAGCAAGTCGAAGCAAGTTTTTAAAGTTTTTCAAGAGTCTCTATTGAACGGTTTAACTTCGTTTTAAGGCTCAAGTTCAAGTTAAGCCAAGAGTATAAAGTTGAGTTCATTTCTCAAAAGCTATTAGGGAACTAAGTTTTCCCAAAGAAGTTTATAAATGTTTTTACATTTGAGTAAGAAAGGAGCTATGTTTTCCAAGAGAGCCTTTGGTCTAAGCTTTGAGCAATTATCTCAAACTAAAGAAAGATGTGTTTAAAAGACTTGTGAGCTAAAGTTTATTTTGAGAGTAGTATTGAGCACCGAATTGGGGACACGAGTTCATATTAACTCAACTCTCCATAAGAACCATGTAGCCAAACATGGGATTTTACGGGTCATACTTTTTAGATGATCACGTAAGTTAAGCTAGTGGATCCACTAAGTTAAGTAAGGTCCTATATCAAGGCAAGGTATAGGATGGTCCTTAGGTAACGTGAGGTAAAACGTTATATCATCACTAGGGCTCATAGTGGTGGTTATCGGTTAAAGAATTTCCCACTAAAGTTATATTACTTTTATATAAGTAAAGTTGAGTTTGTTATTGTTTTATCCTTAACGAACTAAGTTGTTTGCACTGTTTTACAAGCTTTATATATTGCATGTGTCTTATTGCTTTATATTGAGTTCAGTTATTCATGAGTTGAACAGAGCCAAGGTAAGTGTTACCTTGTACTCCTTTCAAGCTTAAGTTGTTGTTTAGCTTTCCAACTAGCATACTCGTATATTCAATGTACTGATGCCAGTTGGCCTGCATCTTGTTATGATGCAGACGCAGGTTTTCAGGATCAGCATCCAGCATGTCGTTGATCCAGTTGAGCACTCCAGAGTCAGTGGTGAGCCTCTTTTCATTCCGGAGGACTCCGTTATTTCGTTTCCTAGTTTTGCTTTATTAGGATGTTGAGGGGTCTGTCCCAACATCCATCTCAGTGTTATAGAGGCTTCATAGATAGTCAGTCAATTAGTATTGAGTCTCTCATCTGTGTATATATATAAATATTCTATTACAGACAAGAGTTGCCTTTTTGGCCAGATTTAATAAGTTAGGTTGTTTTTTTTTACCTTTCATTGCATGGAGTTATTCTGTTGAGTTAAGTTTTCCGCTTAGTTAAGTAAGCCAAGCCAAGGGTTCGCTTGGGGCCAGCAAAGGTCTTCGAGTGCCGGTCCCGCCCAGGGTGTAGGCTTGGGGCGTAACAAACTTGGTATCAAAGCACAGAGTTTAAGATTCCTAGGGAGTCTATGAAGTCGTGTATGTAGAGTCCTCGTTATTGATGTGAAGCGCGCCACATCTATAATTAGGAGGCTACAACACTTAGGAAGATTTCTCATTCCTTTCACATTCATCTCGTGCGTTAGAGTTTATCGCTAAAAAATTTCTTTCTGATTCGTGCTTCCTCGTGTTTTCAGATAGTCATGCCTCCATAAAGATTTGGCAGAGGGCGTCTTCCTAGGAGTTATGTTGAGGAGCAAGAGTTACCGTATGCCCCGGGAGTGCAGCATCAAGGGGAAGTTTCTAATGCTGAGTTCAGAGAGGCAATTAGGATACTGAGTCAAGCTGTAACTAATCAGATTGGTCAGCAAAGGGGAGCTCGACATGAAGGAGCTGACACTTCAAGGATTCGTGAGTTCTTGGGGATGAATCCTCCGAGTTTCATTGGTTCGAGCACTACTGAGGATCCAGAGGACTTCGTTGAGGAGCTGCAGAAGATTTTTTATGTGATGCATGTGGAAGATACTGGAGAGCTGAACTAGCTGCGTATCAATTAAAGGATGTTTCTAGAATTTGGTTCGACCAGTGGAAAGGAGGTAGAGCTGAGGGTGCACCACCTGCGAATTGGGCCTGTTTTGAGGAAGTTTTCTTGGAGCGTTTCTTTCCTCGAGAATTGAAAGAGGCCAAGGTACGTGAGTTCCTCACACTTAAGAAGGAATCTTTGAGTGTTCATGAGTATGGGTTGAAGTTCACCAAACTTTCCCGTTATGCTCCGGAGATGGTTGCAGACATGAGGAGTAGAATGAGCTTGTTTGTCTATGGGTAACCCCGCCCATATTGAAGAAGGGAAAAGAGAGTTAGCAAAAGATGTGCACAGACTAGCACGCCTGCGAGTCAGACTTATATATTCCGCAGAAGGAGGAATAGCGGTGGCGAGTGGGGCCAGTCATCTTTAGTGTCAGAAGTGAAAGAGAAACAAGATCAAGATCCCATTTTACTTGAGTTGAAGCCAAATGTTCAAAAGCAAAAAGTATTAGCTTTTGAACAAGGGGGAGATGGTGTATTGAGATATCAAGGTAGATTGTGTGTACCTATGGTGGATGGACTTCAAGAGAAGATTATGGAGGAAGCACATAGCTCCAGATATTCCTTTCATCCCGGTTCCACAAAGATGTATCGTGATTTGAGAGAAGTTTATTGGTGGAATGGCATGAAGAAGGGCATTACAAAGTTTGTTGCTAAGTTTCCAAATTGCCAGCAAGTGAAAGTCGAGCACCAAAGGCCCGGTGGTTTGGCGCAGAATATAGAACTTCCAGAATGGAAGTGGGAGATGATCAATATGGATTTCATTACA
>JAJOOS010005080.1:0-14570 GCA_029582725.1 Solanum chiquidenum
AAGTGTGTTACTTAAATTATTTTGGTTGATATCACTAAAAAGGAGTGAAGTTTGTAATATGCATTATAAATGTATTGTTCGTGATTTTAATACAATTTGAATACAATTATGAAACATATCTAATACAACTTTAATACAATCGCAATACCGTTCCATAAACTTCACCTTTTTTGAGTTTTAATCTAATATTTCTCCTAAAATCAATTATAAACTTAACCAAACCCTCTTAAAATTGGGATATAAACTCCAAACGACATTTTCAACTATTTGTAGGAACAACCTATCTAAACTAAGGTCTCAAGTTCAAAACCCCTTGCCAGCGAAAGTAAGGGGTTTGCCTTCTGGGTCGAGCTCATCAAACCAGGTTTGCCTAGTGCGAGTTACCTCTCCTATGTGGTTTGCGAGCTATTACATAGGAGCGGGAGTTTTACCCAAAGGGTAGCGGCTGGGGGTTTTCCTTGTCATAAAAAAAAAAACTAAACACAAATTTGTAAAATTCAAATAATGAATTATATTCAAAATTTGAATTTTTATAATGACCATCAATGGTGAACTCTTGTTTTTATAATTTTAAAGATTTGAAATTTCTATTTGAGAACATGATATTGTACAATTTTTTGATTTTTATATTCCTCTTCTCGTCGTGTTTTTGGATAAAAATAGTAAAATATGGGCAAAAACTGATTTAAAAACAGTTATTTGAATGAAAATTTCAAAAAAAAAAAAGAATTATAAAAAGAGAGGAGGAAGAGAAAGAATGACACAGAAAGAGACGACAAAGAAGAAGAAAAATAAAAAAAGAAGAGGAGGAAGAGAAAAAGGGCAGAGAAAGAGGCGAAGGAAGATAAACAGTACAATTTTTTAATTCTAAAAAAATGTTATAGTTAGTTAGAAAAATTATATTGCCATAGATGGTAAATATTTTTGTAATATTACATATTTATGTGATTTACCCAAAATTAATTAAATTTAGATTAGTCTGTTAAGCTTACAAGTCTAGCCCAGCCCAACTCATGTTTCTCAAGCTCAAAATCGGCTAGAATGGCAAGGAGACCAAATTTCTCAAACCCTAGCTGATGCTTATATGAAAGAGTATTCAATAGTGATTTTACAGTCTTCCGCATACAAAAGAGTATTTGCCTCCATGTGGTGAGTCATTTTATACCTCCTCGAATGTGATCAAAACTTGACTCTGCATTCGCGGTAAACTTCCAACAAGTATTCCATCAATTCAGGTACAAAGCAAAACTTTTGAGTTGACAGTCATGGAGAGAAAAAAAATAAAAAAATTACACATTTTAGTTTAAAATTTTCTAAAGATTGTTAAATCCTACACAAATAAATAAAATTAAATATTATTATTTATTGATATTTTTCTTTTCTTGATTATTATTTTTCAAAAACGAAAATTTAATCGTTATAATATGCCTTGAACAACCACAATCAGATACCAAATCAGTTGGTTGTTCATTCTTTTTTCTTTTTTTTTTAAAGTGAAAGGTGTAACAACTAAATTTTCATCCCTGAAAACTAATAAGCAAGATAAGAGAAATAGGACAAGTAATAATAATTAATTTCAATAATTTGTGTAGGTGCATTTACTTTTTCCTTTATAAAATTTTATATAAGAAAATGTAATTCTGTAATTTTTCTCCTCACGATGGTCAATTCAAGAACTAATTGAAGCTACTAATATTCCCGATTAATTGTTACTTAGATTGGAGCTACTAATATTCTCCAGTTTATTGTAACTTAGATTTTATTGTATCTTATCATTGAATTTATTGACGGTTAAAACCCACATTTTTTATAGCAACTGATTTAATGTAATTGATGAGAGCCTCAACTTATAAATAACTCAATATAAGGATGACAAAATAAGAAAAATGACCAAAAGAAAGAGAAGAGAGAAGGGAAAACATAAAACCATTTAGTAATAACTTATTTTATACATCTCATAATCTCCGCATTTTGCATGGAGATCGAACAAACATATTACACAGATAGATAGAAGTAAAATATAAATATAATATAGGGTACAAACAATAACTTATACAAAATGAAGCTAAAAAAGTACTTTGCCTCCTGTGTGGTCTTATTTTCTTTTAGCTTATCATTCTGCTTTCCTGCATAAGAATATAATATTGTGAATGAGAACATATAATATAACCTAAACAGAATAAGATGTAGACAGCATAGGTCTATATTAATGATTTGTACGAAGAAATTGTGCAACTTCTATAGACATATCATAATTAAAAGTTTTAGTTTGGTTTTATTACCTCAGATATAATGAAATCTCTTCTTAGTAATGGTAGGGAGGAGGGGGAGAGGTGTAAAGATAATGGGGTGGTGGTGGAGAGTTGTAAACGGGAGTTGGTGGAGGTGGCGACTTGTAGGTTGGGGTATGTGGAGGGTAGTATGGCTCCTTGGGTGGTGGTGGCGACTTGTAGGTTGGGGTGTGTGGAGGATAGTATGGCTCCTTGGGTGGTGGTGGCGACTTGTAGACTGGATTTGGTGGAGGTGGTGACTTGTAAGTTGGGGTATGTGAAGGATAGTATGGCTCTTTGGGTGGTGGTGGTGACTTGTAAACGGGAGGTGGTGGAGGTGGCGACTTGTAAATTGGAGTGTGTGGAGGATAGTATGGCTCATTTGGTGGTGGTGGCGACTTGTAAATAGAAGTTGGTGGAGGTGGCGACTTGTACACTGGGGTGTGTGGAGGGTAGTATGGCTCTTTGGGTGGTGGTGGTGACTTATAGACTGGAGTTGGTGGAGGTGGTGAATTGTAAACGGGAATTGGTGGAGGTGGTGACTTATAGATTGGGGTGTGTGGAGGGTAGTATGGTTCCTTAGGTGGTGGTGGCGACTTGTAAACATGAGTTAGTGGAGGTGGAGACTTATAAACTGGAGTCGGTGGAGGTGGCGACTTGTAAACTGGAGTGTGTGGAGGGTAGTATGGCTCCTTTGGTGGTGGTGGCGACTTGTAAATGGGAGTTGGTGGAGGTGGAGACTTGTAGGTTGGGGTGTGTGGAGGGTAGTATGGCTCCTTGGGTGGTGGTGGTGACTTGTAAATTGGTGTCGGGGGTGGTGGTGACTTGTACACTGGAGTATGTGGAAGGTGGTATGGCTCCTTCGGTGGTGGTGGAGAATTATAAACCGGAGTTGGCGGCGGTGGAGACTTGTAAACGGGAGTTGGTGGAGCTGGCGACTTGTAAGTTGGGGTGTGTGGAGGGTAGTATGGCTCCTTGGGTGGTGGTGGGGACTTGTAAATTGGCGTCGGGGGTGGTGGCGATTTGTACACTGGAGTGTGTGGAGGGTAGTATGTCTCCTTCGGTGGTGGTGGAGAATTGTAAATCGGAGTTGGCGGTGGTGGAGACTTGTAAACTGGTGCGGGATGATAAGGTGTTGGTGAAGGGTGGTATGGCTCCTTTGGTGGTGGGGGAGATGAGTATTGATAATTAGCTGAGCTTTCGGAAACTAAGCTAAGTGACACTAAAACAACTAAAAGAGTAGCAACTAGAGAGGCCATTTTCCCCATATTATTTGAAACAAAGAAGAGAAGTTGTTGTGCTCTTAAGCTTCACTCAAACCCCTTTATATAGCTTTCATTTAGACAATTACCCTTACCAAAATTTATACAAATGTAGGTAATGTGGTAGAGTCATGCATTTTGATTTGGTCTTGTCATGGTGTCGGCTCAATTTTGACTTTAGTTAATATATTTAAAATAATTTGATGGATAGAGGCATCAAGCTAAGCAAATGTATAAACTATTAAGGGAACTATACTGTTTGTGACAAAATGATTCAAAGAGCTACAAAGTCTTGTTTTCTTCTCACAGAATCTTTGAAAAAAATGCGTGGATGCCTCAACTTTGCACTTAACTAACCTTCACACAAGTGCTTTAAAAGGTATTGAAGAATAAAGAAATTTAAAACAATATCACATATACTTATTTAATAGAAATGATTTGTCACAGACATCCTTTTGTAGCAAATTTATTGTTTAAAATATATGGATAAGAAAAATAGAATCCTAGACCTCTTCTAACTAAAACCTTGAATAAATCAACTATACAAATCTAATTAATCTTGTGTAGAAGTTTTGCTAATTGTAAATTATTAAGTATAGTTTTCCTCTATGAATAGGATGCTACATATGTTATCTACCTTCAGGTTCTGCATTCACCTCTGACCCCGCACTAATATATGTTATAAGAATAGATTATTTATTAAATAATATTTGATGTTAAGTTTAGGATTTGCTGTTGAATAGTTTAGAATTCACTCAGCAAGACTAATTATATGTTAGTTCAAGGGAAAAGGTAACCATCAGTACTATTAATCTCAAACATTTTAGCATGGCTCATTTGTGAATATATATGTTTGACTTGTAATAAGTGTGACGGCCTAATCAATTGAGCACACCACATGAATCTAAATTAAGTGACCTGAAAAATACAAAATTCACTTTTAAAGAGTCTAAATTATAAGTCATGTTGGTGATAAAATATTTCAGCAATTAAATCAATAATTATAGAAGAATTTTGTTAATAATAGTATTGTTTATTATTTAAATTAAATAAATAAAATCTTTTTTATTTCATAAGCTTTGTATCAAGTTGAACAGTATTATATAAGAGGAGAGAGCAATAAACCAAAGAAGTGCCTCTTTTTTTCACTTAAATATTTTTAAGTAAACAAGAAAAACTATTTTTTAATAATTTACTTGGTTCATCCATTAAATTTGACATTTTAATGAAAAAACAGCTAATGATTAGCATCATAACGTAATCACCGACAAAGGTTAAATTTCTAATCTCCTTTAAAGATTCCATTAGTTAAGCTAAATTAATATTGTTAATCCTCCTAAAAGATATAGATGTATAAACAAGTACAAATCTTAGTTACATTGACCTAGCCAAGAAATATTATTGCGGTGGTTTCTTATAATTTTTTGTTACTACATGAGTTGTGTAGGAAGCGTTACCCTTAAATGGGCCCTGGCCTTTAGTTTGCAATCCAGATTTAATTGGAATTTCAATAGGAAATACGAACACCGAGTGGAAAAAAAATATTTTGATTATTTGCATAATTAATTGAGGAAGAGATGAAATGAGTTGGAGAATGATGGTTGAGAAGTGCTCACCATTTTCTTAGACCTAAAGGTGGGTTTGATATATACGTGCATTTTGCACCAACATCACAAATTTAATAATCTTTAAATTTGGTTTTAAGTTTATAATTAAATCCTTGGTCTCGAAATTTTTAGTTATGGTCGAAAATTCATCATTAATTATGCACTTTCTGTGACAAAAATAATAATTTCGTACTCAAATGCATGCATCATGCATGAGTCACATATTTTTAGTGATGAAAAATAAATTTTGTAACAAATATGTTGTCTACAAAGCTTTCCCATATTTATTTATTTTGATAAACAAGGATATTATATTAATAGCTAATATGCTTCATTACAGAGTAGTGGCTGCGAGGCCTGAAGTTGGGGGTGGAGACTAGAAGTAGAACTATTACAATATTTCGTAGTAGGCATTGAACTTATAAGACGAACAAAAAGAGTTTCCACTTTATCTGCTTCCACTAGCTTTGAAACAAACAATGGCTGGACTTCCAAATAATGAATTGACGTCAATTATCAAATAATTTTAGTCACTAATTTGAAGATATTGGTGATAATATAATCAGTTTCATCCCTAATTTTGTTGATAACTTGTAACAAACCTCAAATGCATCGGCTACATACTTTTATTAGTGACAAAAATAAATTTCATTAAGAATGTTTTGTCTACAAAGCTTTCTCATGCACCATAAAAATTAATTGTTGTTAATTATTAGGTAATTTTAGCCACGAATTGAGGATATTGATGATGATCATTTTTCTCGCTACTTTTGTTGAAAATTTATGACAAATCATTATTTATCTTTAAATTCGCGTAAGTTTGGATTAAAAAGGTTTCATCACAAAATTTATGTAATCGAATTAGCGACATAATAATATTCGTAGTGAAATGGCGTATAATTTAACTATTAACTACCTTTGAACTTTCTAACTTTTGTTCTTAGGAAAATGGTCTCTATGCATAACAAGGGACCACTGATTAATTACCTTAGTTATGCTGATGATATTGTTTTGTTTACTTCTGGCGATAAGTGCTCGAGTAAGCTTCTTATGAAACAATTGAATTTGTATCAACAAGCTTCAGGACAAAATATTAATCAAGAAAAATCTTTCTTTTTCCTTGACTAGAGGTCTCGAGTTCGAGTCTCTCTGGGTACAAAGTCGTTGCCTTTGTTAGGGAGCACTTTATTCCCCAATATGGACTTTCCGGCGCAAATTTGAATTTAGTCGGGACTCCAATATGAATACCGAAGGGAACAAAAAAAAATTAATATTACACACTCATCTTGTACATAATTAATATCTAGGTTATGCTCCCCTTCTACAAATTGTAATTCACAATTAATAGCAATAAAATTTTGACTTGATTCGATATTTTTAACAAAGAGTCACCATCCAAATTATCTAATTCGAGACCATTTCTTAAGAAGTTTCTTATTACACTTGCATGGAAGTTTTCTCTAAATAACCATATGTTATTTAATGTATTTGTATTAGTTAAATAACAAATAACTTAATCAATATCTTAAATAAGGTCTTGATTAACTAGTCGCATGAAAATCAACTTGAGATTATTTTAGCCTATTTCAAACGAAAACGTCGATGGAGTATTACCTATATATATATATATTTTAATCATAACATATACCTAACATTTAACAAGTCAAAGCTTTGATTGAATTAAATGAATTATATATAATTTAATTATCTAAACTAATATCGACAGCTCTATAATAAGATAGCATTGTCTAATTAGCTTAATTATAATTAATAACTCATGTATGTTTGGTCGATCGTACTCAATATTGCACCTTTTTCCTTGTCTTTTTTTAATTAGAACACTTCCTCTTATTTTATGCATAATCAATTTATTACTAGTTGATCAAACTGATGTATAAAAATAAAAATAAAAGTTTATTTATGTATTTGTAAATATCAAAGTATGTATAAGTTAAGTTGCTTATTTATGCCAATTTAGTTATATACGATAAATTAATCATTCCTAACTTAAAACTTTTTTTAGCTTATCAACATTTTTTATTTGACCAGTTTTTTAATTAATTTATCAAACTATCAAATTAATCAGCTAACACTATTACTCTAGGAAATCAAACAATCTTTTCTCTACTAAGATACTATTATATTTTAAAATATTTTATATTATACAAATAATAATATTTTTTGTAATTTTTTAAATATATAAATTTTATTTTAAAGATATTAAAAAGTAGTAACCAAATTAAAAAATATGCGTTGACCGTTCTACTCCAATTTCAATTAATTAATATTGTCACTATTTGTTATAATTACCAAACACTAGACTGAATAATATTGACTTAATCTTAGTATTTTACTAAATATAGTATATGAAGATGATCATGACTACTTTATGAATAATTTATTTACTGATTGATTGCTATATGCTACGTACGTATATATACTTTGCCATTGTCAATTTTGAAATGTTGACATCGTGGGAGTAACTTTTTTTATATTGTATTGTTGCCTATTTGTATTGTATCATATTATGACTTTAGATATAATATTTATGTTGATTGTTACTTCTTTCTTAAAAAATAATTTGTGTGTAGAGGTATGGGAAATGAAGGACGGGATTGGAGATTCAAATCATCACTAACAAGGTGAAAGTTCAGGTTATCAACCAACTGATATTAAGATTCATCTGTAAATTGTTAGTGAGATTCTATGGTAACTTATGGTTAAATTTGTCATCAATTTTATCTATATAATGATTGATTTAGTGTAATCGATGAGCCTCGCCTAAATGAATCAATATAAAGATGACGAAATAAGGAAAAAAGGATTAATTAAGATCGAAGAGAGTAACATAAAACTGTAATATAGTAGTAATAACTTATTTTATTCATCTCATAATTAATCTCTGCATTTTGCAAGGAGATTGAAACTGAGCAAACATACACAAAGACATAAAAGTAAAAATACAAATATAAATAATAGAGTACAAAAACAATATCACTAACTTAGAACTTCGCCTTCGTGGGGCTTATTGTTTACTATAATTTAATTTTCTTCTTTTATCATTGCCTATCGAAAATGGAAAATGCCTTCCTTTCAGATCAACATTTGCTTTTCCTGCATAAGAATATAATATTGTGAATGAGAACATATAGTAGAAGCTAACCAAATAAGAAGTAGACAACATAAGTTTTTATATTGATGTTTTGCATGAAGAAATTGTGCAACTTATTATTGCATTGCATTTTAGTCATATGTTTTTAAAAGTTTAAGTTTATATTAATTACCTCATAGATAATGAAGTCACTTCTTAGTAATGGTGGGGAGAAGGGGGAGAGGAGTAAATATAGTGGGGTGGTGGAGACTTGTAAACGGGAGTTGGGGGTGGTGGAAACTTGTATACTGGTGCAGGAAGGTATGGCTTCACTGGTGGTGGTGGTGATTTGTAAACGGGAGTTGGGGGTGGTGGAGACTTGTATACTGGTGCAGGATGGTATGGCTTCATTGGTGGTGGTGGTGATTTGTAAACGGGAGTAGGTGGTGGTGGAGACTTGTATACTGGTGCAGGATGGTATGGCTTCACTGGTGGTGGTGGTGACTTGTAAACTGGATTTGATGGTGGTGGAGACTTGTATACTGGTGCAGGATGGTATGGCTTCACCGATGGTGGTGGTGACTTGTAAACAGGTGTTGGGGGTGGTGGTGACTTGTAAACTAGAGTCGGTGGTGGTGATTGTAAACTGGAGTCGGTGGTGGTGGAGACTTGTATACTGGTGCAGGATGGTATGGCTTCACTGGTGGTGGTGCTGACTTGTAAACAGGTGTAGGGAGCGGTGGTGACTTATAAACTGGTGCAGGATGGTATGGCTTCACAGGTGGTGGTGGTGACTTGTAAACCAGAGGGTGGTGGTGACTTGTAAACTGGAGTCGGTGGTGGTGGAGACTTGTATACTGGTGGAGGATGGTATGGCTTCACTGGTGGTGGTGGTGACTTGTAAACTGGAGTTGGTGGTGGTGATTTGTAAACTGGTGTGGGATGATAAGGTGTTGGTGAAGGGTGGTATGGCTTCTTTGGTGGTGGGGGAGATGAGTACTAATAATTACCTGAGCTTTCGGAAGCTAAGTGTCACGCCCAAAATCCCATTAAGACGAACCGGCACCCGTTGCCGAGAATGCTCGGGAGTACCAACCTGTAATCATGCTCTATCTATGAACATTGAAAGGTGTTGTCACAGTGGATAACATGTTTTCATGAAAGTAGTCAGTATTAACAAGCCAAAAGACAGTGCACATGACTTGGTCGTTGGGGCCATGATGTCTAAGACACGAGGCACAACCACACTTCACTATACATAGTCCACAAAGCCTCTAAATGATAAAACATTATGGGGTTAAGGGCGGGACAGGCCCCGCCTTACACTCAGCTACTATACAATACCAAAATACATGCTATAAACTCGAAAAGCCCCGAATCAACCTGGAGCTCACCAATAGCCGCTGGATGTCCTGTTCTCCTACTGAGAAAATTTACTAGCTCTTGTACCTGCAGCATGAATTGCAGGTCTCTCGAGAGAGACGTCAGTACGGGAGAATGTACTGAGTATGTCAGGCATAAAGTACTGAATGTGAAAGAAGAACTCAAATGAAATCATATACCAAGGATACAAGACCACCTTTTCTCATATTATGGAATCAGGTACTTTACATTCTTTTCTTTACTTTACACTCTATGCACAGCATATAATACAAATGACAAGCTGATCAGTGCTAGACATATAAATTGGGATCGACCAATGCTAGGCTTTCCTTTAACCCCTGGGATACCACCCGTAATATTGGGATAGGCCCATGCTAGGTGATTCTTCCACCCCTGGGATACCACCCATCAATAAGCAGATTCATTTAATATATTTCCATTAACATTTGAGATGATTCTTTTGGTGGTCATAGCATTTTGAGTTGTGGGACTATATAGTCAACAAGTGACATGTAATAATCATATAATGCAGGAACAACGTAGAGAGTAGTTACACAATTAATGAAATGCATAGGAGCTGAAATAATATATGGACCTTATTTAGTTAAAAGGAGAACTCATGCAGGGTATTCAATGTATAAGTACAGATTTGGCAATGAACATGTATTGGAACGTGCATACATGTTAAAGAGTGAGAACAAGGTCATAAGTCGTGTTGGAGATGGTAGGCTGCCTCTATGTGTCGAGGACGAGTCTAAATTTCATGTCAATTAGTAGGAAATCGAAAAGCCTTACATACCTTGTTGTACCACCTTGAAGTATCTTCATTTCTTTTCAAATACTTATCTACAATAGAGTAGGTGATAAACTAGTATTAGTAGTTACTAAACATGCTTAGACAGTCCAATCTCACTCAACAATAATGCTCGGGCAGCAAACCCGTAATTATTAAACTAAGGGTGTTCTTTCAACCCCGCCTTCTTTTATTGCATTTGTACACTACACAACTATATATCAATATCAACAACTTACACCCTTTCCATACATCAACCAAGTTGTCCCCAATATGTCTACACATCAATCTATCCCAAAACAGTCCTAACAATCCAACATACAATAGAGGACGTGATACCATAGTTTCCCATCATCATCCCACGAGTTCTTATCAACAGTATACTTAAAATATCATACTTAGACTCGTTTTTAAGGAAGACAAAGATAGGGTAGTCACTTTACCTTAATTCTTATAACTCGTTTTCTTTTAACTTTAACTCTTCAATAACTTGAGCTTCCCTTGCAAGGGCTTGGGTTTATCCAAGAACCCTAGGAAACTTATGGCTGCTGCTATGCTTTGAAAGAGAGAGGAGAAGCTTAGAGAGAAATCTGATTTTTTTTATCTATTCTTAAAAGTGAGGAAATGACCAGCAACTTGGAGATTATAAAGGTCTTATTTTTCCCCACCTCTTAAGTTTTAATATCAGCCACTAATTTGTCAAAGTGGTCCAAGTAGGTGATGCATCTGCTTGGAATTATATATACACAAAATGGGCCCTTTATGTACTCATCTTGGGCTGCAATCTTTCCCCTTTCTAATATTAAGCCATGGGCCAGTATTATACCCTTAATTTGGGCCTTAATCTTTATTGGGCTCAAGTAGTTGGACTTGGAGAAATTGGTGTGAGGCCTCATCTCCATTCCCTTTCCCTTTTTATTTAATTTAGGCCTCAAGTGATCCCACTAATGCATAAACTAATCTTCCCCATCTACCTTGCCCATTTGAGTTAAGCAAGTAGGTGACACCTGCTAGCTTTATAAAGTACAATAAGAACCTCAATTCTTTTATTCGTTTTCCGAGCGTAATCTCCTTTGTTTAACTCAAAACTTATATACACTTGATCACCTTAACTTTTAGACTTACATATAGCCCTTCGATCCAGAATTTAAATACTTCTAAAATTTAACGTTCACTCGATCGTGTTGTACTGCAATGTATGGGAGTTACCCTTATAGCTTCTTTATTGTAACCATTCATCTAGGAAATCAAGTTCATTACTTATACCACCAAGCTAAATCAAGTTCCATATATGTAGAACTTGTACACGTAAAATACGGGGTGTTACATCCTCCCCCCTTAGGAACATTCGTCCTCGAATGCTAGCATAATCAGATAGCTTAAATAAGTTCAAACCTTAGTTTAAATCAATTGTTGACCACATAATAAATACCTTTTCGTGCGTACCTATTAATGCCCCTATTCCGCACCTTGGACTTCCCCTTTAGGTTCAAATAAATAAGGGTACTTGGATTTCATTGCTTCCTCAGCTTCCCACGTTACTTCTTCTACTTGTTGGTTTCTCCAAAGCACCTTTACTGAAGCCACTTCTTTATTCCTTAGCTTTTTAACCTGACGATCCAGAACAACAATAGGTACTTTTTCATAGGTGAGATCCCCTGTAACTTGTACATCTTCAATAGGAGTGATATAGGATGGGTCACCTACGCACTTCCGAAGCATTGAGACATGAAACACCGAATGAACTGCTGAAAGCTCCTGAGGTAGCTCTAACTCATATGCAACTTGGCCAACTCTTCGAATAATCTTATATGGTCCGATGTAGCGTGGACTCAACTTTCCCTTTTTACCAAATCTCATTACCCCTTTTATTGGCGATACTTTCGAGAACACCCAATCTCCTATAGAAAACTCTAATCCTTTTTTTCTAACATCTGCATATGATTTGTATCGGCTTTGAGCTGTTGCTAGCCGTTGTTGTATCACCTTAACTTTTTCCATAGCTTGAAGAAAAAGGTCTGGTCCAAATAAAGCAGTTTCGCCTACTTCAAACCAGCCAATTGGTGATCTGCACTTCCTTCCATATAAAGCTTCATAAGGTGCCATTTTGATACTAGAATGATAACTATTATTGTAGGCAAACTCAATAAGTGGCAAATGATCATCCCAGCTACCTTTGAAGTCTAAGACACAAGCTCGAAGCATATCCTCAAGTGTTTGGATTGTGCGTTCTGCTTGACCATCCGTTAGAGGGTGGAAGGTTGTACTTAAATTCACTTGTGTTCCCAAACTCTTTTGGAATAATTTCCAAAACTTTGCAGTGAATTGAGCTCATCGATCAGATATAATAGAGATTGGAACTCTGTGTAGCCGAACTATCTCTTTAATATATAACTTTGCATACTCTTCAGCTGTATAATCAGTCTTAATTGGCAAGAAATGTGCACTGCTTTTTTTTTCTTTTTTTTTTGTTACACTAAATATTTGAAGAATTTATTACTCTCCATCCAATATTAATTAATTATTTTTATTAAATAGATAATTTTATTAATTCACCCTTGAAAACTTTTTGGAAATTTTAAAAATAAATGTGAACATTGTTAATAAGATGATCAGCTAATATAAAATGAAGGGAGTAATATTTTTTGTGGATTTTGACTGATGAACTAACCTTTAATTACCTAAGTGCTTAATTATTTTAGAAATTTAAAACAATAATACATATATATTATATAGTATATTAAGAGAAATGATAGATTATTGTAATGTTAAAGTGTTGAATGATCTAGAGAAAAACAGTGCATGTGACCCACTTTCATTACCAAATAAAGCAATTAATGTTGTTCTTTCTTTTTAGTTTTAGGTGGGAATAGAGGACCAAAAATTCAACGGATTATGTAGCTCAATATTGAAAAAATTATATGATTAAATATAATATCTATGAAAATTTTGGTATCTTAGTTTGTTATCATGGGAACACACAAGATGTAGAATACAAGTCACGATAAAAAGGTGAAATGGTTTGATGAACTCTTTATTTTTGTATGAGTTCGTATTTTGGACCCTTCTACTTGACTCTTTGTCTAAACTCTTAAACTCAATGAAACTCAATATTTTAAGCTCTTCTGACCATTTACCAAGCTTATGTGGCAATTTAATTATTGAGTTGACAACAATACGTGATTTCACGCATGGAAGAAGCGTGAACTCAAAATTTTAACTAAAATAATATTTTTTTAAAAAAACAAAGATAAAAGAAAATAGAAAATATTTTTTTTTTCACTTCTTGCTTCTTTCCCTCCCAGCCCACCCATTTCTCTTTCCCTCTCTAATCACCATTACCTTCTTTCTAAAGCTGGCAATTGGACAGGATTTTTTCCGGTCCGGTCCGGTTCCCGTACCGGTGAGTCCGGTACCGGTTGAACCGGTCTTATAGGTACCGAAACCGGTATCGAAATGGAACTCGGTTTTTTATCTGGTTGATCCGGTTCCGGTTCGGATCCTGTCCGGTTGATCCGGTTCAACGGTCAATCCAATTTTATTTTTTATTTTTTATGTTGAACGTTATATAGCCGTTGGGCTGGGGACCAAAACGGTTCAAAACAGCCCCTACCCCTCTCTAACCCCTTAACACTATAAATATACCCATATTTTTTATTTAAATCACAAATTCACAAACTATTTCATTAACATCTTATAAAATCTCTTAATTTTCAATCTCTCATAAATTCATAATTATTATTTTGTGATATTGATTTGGAATTCGGATTTCGGAGATTTATTTGAAGTAAATCGGAAGCTTCAGTTGGCATCTTTCAATTCCGGCTTTGGTTATACGTCTACTTTTACGTAGACGTTCGGTACATTCGTTCCAACTTTAATTTTTTATTTGTTTATTAATTAAGGTATTATTTTATTTTGTTATATTATCTTGCTTGTTTTTCATAATATTTAATTATTTTAAACTTGAACATGAATTTGGAAAGAAATAGTGGTAAAAGACCAATGTCGGAAAGAAAAAATAATAGGGGAGGAGGAGGAAGTAGTTCTAGTTCTAAAAATTTGGCACCTAGATTTAGAATTAATACTAATGATTATACTCATGTTGATGAAACTTCTTTTACACGAGACTCACAACCTATTGAATTTAATTTCGAAAATATA
>JAJOOS010005082.1:0-97854 GCA_029582725.1 Solanum chiquidenum
CCAAAAAAAATTTAAGTTTGTTTTTAAAAAATATTTTCAATTTCAAAAATTATTTTCTACTCTAGTATAAATAAAAGATATTTCTCAAAAACATTTTTCATTCATAAATCAAACACTAAAAATCTTTTCTAGTCACCAACCAAACATGAGAAAATAAGTAAAAAATCAACTTGTTTTCCAGGAAAACATTTTCTAGGAAAACATTTTCCATGGAAAACATTTTCCTTCATACCAAACACACCCTAAGTGATGTCCCAAACGGTACGCCACTTAAGAAAATTATGTTTAAAGATAAGAGTGATCCATATATCTATCAAACCATAGTGGACATAGACAACTACTCTTATTGTTGTCTAGTGTCTGCTAATTCATAGCAAAGAGTTCTATCAATCAATTATAAAACATCTTTGAAAAAATCAAACAAGATAAATTATACCACAAAATTTAAAAAATAAAGAACAAAATTTGAAACTATCAATTATTTATGCATGCATTATTTTGTGATCACCATTTGTTTCCAGAAAACCTGTCAAAATCAGCTTATGGAAAAAAATGGTTCTAGATATGGACAACACATGCAAGCACCAAAAAAGAAGAATTAAAAGTCATACTATGCTTGCAACTATTAGCTAATTGATGATGCAACATCCAATGAAATTGAATAGACCATTTTTGTAATATTTAAAGGACTTTTTTGCAAGCTATCGATCAACTTGGATGGAGAGTTATAATTTTTAATCCCACTCACAAAGTATTAAAATTTATTTTAAGTGGAGTATATACCCAAACGCAATTTGAACTTCCTAATGTCATTTATTAAGTTCAACTTGAAATACTTTTTTCTTGCCTTTCATATATTACTCAAATTCATGTCCACCGCAATAAAAATAGTTTTTAGCGATAAAAAACATGTACATTATTAAAAAAAGTGATAATATCTTTAACGACATTAGTTAATTGTCATTTCAATGTCGCACTAGACATTTACAAAGAGTGTTAATTGCTATCAAAAAACATATTTAGCAGCAATTTAACTATTACCTTTAATTAATTGCCGCTAAAGTTCATTTTTGATGTGGTGTTCAAACACCTGTTTATTGATTACTTTACGAGCTTTTTTAATTTAATTTATTTTTATATTCCAGATACAATTTCATACAAAATTGTACATACATCTCAGATAACGTATGCAAGTATTAACAATGTGCAAGTATTAGCAATGTAATAAATTACTTAATGAAGTACTATATTGAATATTGTGATGATGATATCTTCTTATACCACTAACTAAACATTTACATAATATTAACTTTATGTTACGATTATATCTTTTTGTTCGATAAACTAATAGACAATATTGTAGATTAAAAACATAAAATAATGATAAGTTAATAACCAAGGTATAGTAATAATGTGCTTTACGAGGTCCCAAGAGTCACACAACAAAGAGTTTGGTGTTTCTTGAATTACTAATGAGGGGTCGTTTTCTTCTATCCTGCTATTATATTCTATGCTAAACTTGTGTGTTTCCTTAATTTGACCCCACTTCATATTGTTTCTCTATTATGGTGTCTCATTAATTCTCGTCTCTTTCATATTCGATTCATGTTCTAATAACCATAGACAATTACAAAGTTATTAAATTTATATTCATAACATGACATTATCTTCTCACATTATCAAAAGTCACTTTACCAATAAGTGTCTCCTAATCTCTATCAAGTAGTACTTTACAAGATAAAAGGATAAAGTTAGAGGTATGTACCCTCCATCTTTTCAGACCCCCACTTATGAATATATTGTTGTACCTTACAGCCTAGCCCATAACACACATGTGACATACTTTGCGTTTTCAACAAAGATGTCATATTTTTTTAAAAATAAATGTGTACCTTTAACATTTTAAATTGTTAGATAATATGATCGCACACTTCAACATGGATATTAGAGTAGGCAACTAAAGCAGAGCAGTAATAATGGGACGACAAGCCTCAAAGTTCATCAAAAACATAAATAAATTGAGTTGAAGAATTCAACAATCAGTCCCTTTAAATCAAAATCTTCAGTTTTTTTATATTTCAATGGCAACTAATTAGGAATAAGGAGAAGGAGAAAGTGTTTGTACCCTTTTTTTTCTTTATAAATATGATGATACAAAATGTAATATACTTGTTATGTTTGATAAATAAAAAAATACACTTATATATTCATTCAGTAATATAGAGTCATAGTATTTAATAAGGAGGATTAAAAATTTGTTTTGATATTTGTGTGAGCGGGACACCAATATTTGCATCAGTGATCCATATATAAATGAATATATATGCTCGAAACGCCCACAGACTTAGAAATTAGCTTATTGATTATAACATCATCATTTTATTTTAATATATTCCAAAAGCATGATGGACAGTTATATAGTCGTCTACTGTCCGCTGATTCACCAGCCCAAGACTATTCTTCAGTGACACATATATATACTATTAATCAAATGATTCAGAAACCACATATTTGTTAGGACCGAAATAAGCAAGTGTAATGCGAAAGTTAGCAAAACAAACCTCGAAAGATCATGAGTAAGAAGACAAACGAGAAACACACCAAAAGAGACAGATTTAACGTGGTTCGGTCAATCGACCTACGTCCACAAAGGAGATGAGCAATCCACTATAAATATGAGAGTACAAAATATAGAGAGAAACAACCTCAACCAATTCACTCGGAATCCAAGGAGGTACACAAAATTCTCCTTCATAACCGCAACTCCAAAACCGTAGGACTACATTGTGAATGCTAATTAAGTTAGAAGAAACAAGCCTATATTTATAGAGTTCTAAACCTTTCCTACAAGAAAAAGACTAGTTAAAATATTCAAATATTTTCATAAAAGAAGAACCTATTTATGGTAAGAAATCAGGGCAAATAAACCCCAACAATATTAAGAGGGGAAAAAAAGAATATTCAATGTTTCTAGAAAATATGTCAAATCAGCTCAAGGACAAAAGGTTCTAGAATCCTTGGGGACACATAGGAACACCCAAAAATAAAAAATAAAAAGTAACACACTATAGGCCAAATTGATGAAGCAACTTACAGTGAAAATAGACCATTTTGTAATATTTTATAACGACTTATTGTTGCCAATATGTTGAGTTACGGTGAAAGCATAAATAATAAATCACCGGCCCATTACAAAATTAATCGATGGTCAATACCAGCTCTAATAATATGCTTTACAATATCCCAAGAGTCATTTGATAACGAATACCTCACTTAAATTTAACACTCCTCTTTTCTGTTTTCTTCGGATAAGTATTCTTTCTGTTCCTAAATATTTGTCATTTTTAATAAAAATAAATTATTCAAAATATTTGTTAAAAATCTCTATTTGTTATTAAAAGAAATTAAAACATAATTAATTATTGAATATCAATGTAATGCAAAAAAATACTTATATCTTAAATTAATTTAGTCAAATTACTTCTTACTTATTGTTTCTTCTAGAGCTTTCAGCCTGACATAATAGACTTGTATTTCTCTAATTTGGCCCTACATCTATCGTACGTATCTGCTTCTTTTTTATTACTCTTTTATTTTTTCAAAATTTGATTTGAATTCTTATTGAAAAATATTCCCTGTTCAAAGAAATTGTATCTAAATACATAACTTATTTTACTATATTCTATCAAATTTCCTATCAATTGAAATTTTTTACTAAAATTTCTATTCTCTCCTATTCTTGGATATATCACTGTACACGATGTATCGATCAGATACATCACTATATGCAATGTATCAGGACGTAATACATCACTTTACACGATATATCAATCGAATACATCACTATATACATAATGTATCAAGACACATGTGTTGTATTGGGATGTTGAGTAATGTATTTGAATTCCATCAAATTTAAGGGATTTTTGTAATTTAGAAAATAGGAGGAATATGATGTAATTAGGTCTTAACACTAAGAAATTTGTGTACAATTTCCTTAAAAATAATATCACTCTATTCTAACATGTTATGTTCCAAATTATTTAAGAATCAATTATAAGTCAGTGTAAGAATATACTTCTTCCGTTTCAAAATACTCTAGTTTTTGAACGGCATAGGCATCAATATTTCAAAAATATGATAGAAAGTATCTGCATATCATTTACGATAGTTCAGGGATATATTTGTCCTTTTTCCCTTTTGAGAATCAAACTATACAGAATTTAACTAATATTTTATGATATATATTTTTCATCGTATTGATAGGAGAAAATTGTAATTTGCAGTACTTTTAATATAGTTTTTGAATATCTAAATTTTAATTTTAAAATTAATCAAATTGAAAATAAAACGTGACAAATGGTTTAGGCCTAACCCATCGGTGGCCCCTTAAAGTAGACACCTTAACTGGACGATGTTCATTTTAGACATCTTATGTAAGATTCCGCTGTGTCATTTTGATACCTTTTTTAATATCAACAAAAACATATAATGTGTGTGTATTACACTCGCGGATGATGTGTAAAGTGACGAATTAAACCACGACATTTGTCATTTATGTCGAAGTAATTTTTAAATAATTAATGTTGAATAAAAATAAAAACTGACCAATAAATTAATGACATGAATATTTTTTCCCAAAATAATTTAAAAATAAAATAAACTCCCCAAATAATAACAAAATAAAATGAAATTTAAACTACCCCCACAACCCCAAATCACCTGCTCAAAATCCCCACCCCATCGTCTTCTCCAAACCCCCTCACCCCCAAACCCAATCGCCTTCTGCAACCACCCCCGCGCTTTCTCCTCCAAATATCCGACCCCTTTTTGCAGAACACTGTGCAACCAGTTGATATTTATTTTTTTGATCTCCAAATAAACCCCCGGCGCAAAGAATTTAATGAATGAGTTTATTAAATTCTTAATTTTTTTATAAAAAAATCCATCATTTTTGTTGAAACCTTCATTTATAATGGATGAGATTTAACTTGAGCAAAATGGTGACTGCAAATGGAGAAGAAGAAAAAAATAATTTAAAATTAACTAAATAACCACTTCACGCGCCTACCAATGAGTGATAAAAAAGTGTCAAAATGACAATGTGAGATACTACTTGAAGTGTTTAAAATGAATATCGCTCAAGTAATTTGTCTAAGTGAAATATTGTGTCAACTTTAAGGGGGTCACCAATGAATTAGGTCAATGTTTTAACATGGATGGGGTATTATGAAAAACATGTTCAAGGATATTTGTGTTCGTGTAAAGTTGAATCCTTCAATAAAATATCACAGAGGTGCGCCATTAGCTCTTAATATCCTCACTATCTATCTCATATACTTAATATAAATATAAATATAAATGATGATCCACTTTGATTTGCTTGAAGTTCAAGTGTTCGATAATTTATATATATTTTGGGCGAGCGTCGAAGAACAACTAGTGAGTGTTGATCAGAATAATAGTTTATTGAATTAGATATTTCGAAAATAGTTGTCGTGTGATCGTTTAGGAAAACCAAAGGTCATTTTTTACTGGATATGAATTGTATTTGTGCTATATTTTTAACTTCGTAGTTCAGAACAATGGCCCATTAGCTCAGTTGGTTAGAGCGTCGTGCTAATAACGCGAAGGTCGCAGGTTCGAGACCTGCATGGGCCAATTTTTTTTATAACTTGACAACATCTTCTAATTGGTTATATTGAGAGAAGATCACTGACCTATAACATTAAGTCCTGGTGATACATGTATATTTTTATCATTGATCATATAATGTATAGTGACGTTGTATTACATACATACTCAAAGGGAACCCCAGAAAAACTGACAAAGAATGTACATTTAAAACGACCAGATTATAAACATTAATTGCTGCTGGTTGTTTAGGAGAAAGCAACTTCATGCCAAATGCTTTTCTGGCAAACTCTGCAGGAGCACAAGGCCAAATGTCTCTAATCGCATTCATTTTAGCGACTTCCATATACAGAATTGCAGCACATGAGAACATGGTAAATGAACGTGGTTTTCCAACAAAATTTTCTCATCTCTTAAACACTCTGACTAGATTTTCCGAGAGCCTCTGACCGTAGGACTAGTCACCATTCGTGAACTTATACTTGCAGTTCTTAGAAGCCTGCGGAATTCTGACAAGCTTATCTTTCCATCTTTGTCGATATCTGCTTCTTCTAGCAGTGGGTCTATGGAGCCTTTTAAGCCGGTATGCTGCATACAAGTAATATGAGTATTTTTAGAATTTCGGGGCTACCAACCAATCCACAATCTCAGGATAGGGTTAAAATTTGTATATACAACCGTGTTGTTCACTTGAAGACGAAAATACGACACACTAACCATTCTAAGCTCTTCAGGAGTTATGAATCCATCTCTATCAACGTCAAATTTCTCAAAAGCAGTTTGCGATCTTTGCTGCCATTTTAACAAATTATGCTCCTCTAACTGATGGACATGTAGAGTCGCTGCAACAAACTCCGGGAAATCAACAAGCCCGTCTGTGTTACTATCAATCTGAAAAATCAATGAACAAAATGCTTCAGGATTTTGAACTACAGGAGAAAAAAATGTAGGAAATGCAGTATACATGGGCAGAAAAAAAACATTGACAATCGTTGAGTAAACCCTCAGATTATCACATGGACTCATAAGCTGGAAATTTACAGAACTACTAAGTGACACATCACATTCCTTTTATCTTCTTTTTTCCTTTTTGTGAATGGCTCTTTAGTGCGTTTGTCCCTTTTTTTTTTCTTATTCCCTTTCGGAGGAGTAGGGACTAAATTGGTTGCAAACACGTTCCAGCTTGACGCCATAGAAGGTATTTCATAGTAATAACTTAATCTTACATGCCATATTATAGTGATATACTTCTTCCCTAGATATATTAGCTTACCGCTTGAAGAATCTCAAGAACCCGTGATTCTTTCATCTTCCAGGGGAGATCCTTGGCAAGTGCCTGCATTAGAATTGGATGTCATAGGCGAGAATATAGTTGACAAAAATAACATCATATTACAGAATGCTTTGTTGCAAAGACAGGAATATAAGTGCTCGCGATGTTAGCAAGAAACTTAGAGAAACTGTACAGGAAGAAACTAACTAGACCATGAAATAAGGGAAATACCTGTCTCATTTCTTCAAGGCTAATAACACCATTTTTATCCACATCAATTGCAGAAAACTGGTCCCGGACATCTGCCAGCTCCTCCTCATCAAGGGTGCTAGCCAATGCCTGCCGGATAACGAAATCGCATGAAATTAATGTTCTCTACTTTTTATTTTGACCTTGCATCAGATAAGTCTATAAATGTAAGAAAGCTAGGAAGTTACCCGTAATGCAAATTGTTTTAATCGACTGTATTTGACAAACTGTCGCATGTTGGACAAGACAGAAATGTCTAGTGGAATCTCAGATGCATCACCTCCTTCACGAACCCATGGATGTGCTGAAATGTTCGTATATATCAGTTTGAAAAAAACTACCATTTATTGCATCAACAATTAAAAGATGATGAGAATACCAGTAACATCTAATTAAGTGAAAACAATGAAATAAGTATATGAAAATTATTCAATATAATTATATGAAATTTAACAGAAACATGAAAGCTATTTAGCAAGAACTGATAAAATGGACATCCAACACCAAACATTGCTAATGAAGTGGCTGACTCAAAATTGACAAATTCAGTGTATGAATCTTTTGGACCTTTAGTTACTTCTCCGATAATCATGCTTGGTAATTGTAAAACCTAAACATCACTGAAAAAGATTGTACTAAATCAGAATACAATTACTTACATAGGGCCTGGGCAGCAGTAAGTCTAGCACGAGGATCTTTCACCAATAATTTCTTAACAAAATCTTTAGCACTGTTGCTTATAGTTGGCCATGGCTTGCGACGAAAATCAGGTTTGTTTCGTAGGACCTTAGCATAGTAGAAGCGGAGTTAGAAACAATACTAAATCAGCTAAAAGCACAAAGACTTTACCAAACATGACAATGAACAAGTTACACTTCTCAAAGGAATAAAATAATACATTTGAATAAGATTTTATTTAAATAAACACCAACCAAGACAATCCTTATTCAAAAATATAGCAGTAGCTTCAATGAACTCAAAAGAGAACAAGAAAAATTCAGGTTCAAGAAATTTTAATACCGACTATGGAATGCAGACTAAGCTAATCAAGAACTAAGAATAATAAAGCAAAACTATGCAGGAGATTCATGACCAGTACCATATTTGGAGTAGAATTCTGAAATCTCAAATGTAAAATTGGCCAATCAGACAGAGAATTATGCAATTTTTAAAAATGTATTAAGCAAAGTCAATAATGGTAAACTTTCCACTTTGACAGAATACAAAGTTTATTTCCTAGTAGAGCTTAAAGATCATAATGCATTTCCACAAGTTTCCAAGAAAAAAATCACAATTTAAAATGTTGCCCAGCTGCAGAGCTATAGAAATAAATATTAGCAGCTCACCTCCTTGAATATGCCATCCTCTGTTTTATCCCAGAAGGGCCGACGACCACAAAGCAAAATGAATGTAATTACACCAATGCTCCACACATCTGATTCAGGTCCAGATTTACGCTTTAATACCTCTGGGGCTACGTAATATGCACTTCCTACTATATCTTGGAATTTCTTCCCTGCATTTATTAATTTACAGTTATAAGTTTTTGCTATCTGAGGAAGAACCAAAAACATCTTTGATGGCTTTAACAGATTTATGAAGAATTGAAGTTCATACACCATAGCAAAAAGATCTTTTTCAAATAAGAAAAATGAGTTTAAACAAAAATATGTCATTGAGTAGATTTGTGGACATCCAATCACCTGGTCTTATGAAGTCTGAAAGACCAAAATCTGTGGCCTTTAATGATGAGTCCTCCTTTGGAGATTTAAAGAGAAAATTCTACAAGAAAGAAATGTGTGTAAGAGAAGCAACATAAAGCAGCATTAATAAACCAAAGGAAGTACATAACTTCTTGCAAACCTCAGGTTTCATATCACGATGCACCAAACCATGTAAATGACACTGAGCGGCAACTTTTAGCATCTGACCTACAACTATTGCTGCATCTTTCTCGGTATAACGGCTGTCCTTTCTGATAAAAGGAAATCATCGATAACTTATATTAAGTATTCTTCTTAACAAGAAATAGATTATAGAGCAAGCACCACAGATCACGAGATTAAGTAAACCTGGTTTATACCACTTACTTGGCCAAAATGCGGTCCAACAGTTCTCCGCCCTCGCATAACCTACAGGAAAACAAATTTGTAATCCATCAACTTTCCATTAGATAGCATAATCGATTGTTAAGGAAAGAACTAGGACCTGACGAATCCAAACAGAGCTCTTAATAACGAAACTTACTCCATTACTATGTAAACATAGTTATCATCCTCAAATGCATTATAGAACTCAACTACATTCTCGTGACCGGCTAAGGCCTTCAATATCTTGACTTCTCGTTTTACATCCTCAACTGCAATTGGAACAACCATCTGCAATGATTCACTAGAGTTATGCTATAGTTGTAATAAACTGGAACATCAAAAAGTTCAAGGTAAGGCAATTGATCATGCAATAGTACAAAAACTTAACAAGCTTCTAAAAGAGAAACTTCTGCAAGTATTTGTATTTGCATGAATAACCCCATCATTCCAGAAGGATGAACACATCTTAACTGGTGTGCAGAGATTATAGGAGACAAAGCTGGAGGAACCTTTCACCAAAAGAAAATTTTTTCTCCATAAAAGCAGATGGTGAACAAAATAGTTGCATCAATAACCAAGACTTGTGCAGTAAGTCACAGATAAGCTATGTTGCTCGGGCTCTTCAAAATGTCAATGGGTGCATGTTAAATTCTCCAAAAGTAGTGTATTTTTGGAGAATCCAACATGGGTGAGGCAACGAAAGTGAAGAATCCGCGCAAAGAAGTTTCTAGTGCCAATTGACTAAAAACCAGCTCTCTCTATAGTCTAAACCAGGTCAGGGAAGCCATTTTCCATTTAACTGTACATAATAACAACAAGCAGCACTAATCACAGAAAACTAAGGTCCAGTGCTTAGGTGTTTCTCTCTATATGTCAATGCTTAGAACCACAACCATCATTATTAACCAAACAGCTTCCATAAACCTATAGTTTTCGAGATATTTACTTATCCCATCCGTCAAGTTTGTACGTACCCACGCTCCTGTTTATTATTTTCTAGAACCTCAGGAACTATGCTTTCCAGCTGCCCCCTCCCCCCCTGGCTTTGCCATTGGGTTTGTCAACCAACCTGGCATGTTCAGACCGGGGCGCCTCGACGATGGTCTCTTAAAAAGCGCAGCTTCACCGGTTAGCAATACATTAAAAATTAACTACAACTTAAATTGGTACTTCAAAATTAGCAGAAGTTAGTATTTTGTAACCACAAAAGCTATACAAATACACTGATTGAACCAAATAAACAGAGACATGAACTAAAAACAAAAAGGATAAAGCATGCGAAGCAATTCAGTAGTTTATGGATATTCTTCTGAGTCAACCGAAGTCAATCAAGACATTTAAAAATAATTCAGAAGAGATACTTGAACCTATAATTAGGATTGAACAGAAATTTTCACAACCCTGATTCCAAATTGGTGCACTACATAATTCCATAAGAATTTGATATAGCAGGGGATGGGGAAAGGGGAAAAAAGATGGGAAAAAGAGAACCTTTTTCTTTTCAATTCTCTTGACAGCCACACGATTTCCATTAGACTTGTCTGTGGCAACATATGTGTATCCAAATTGTCCATGACCCAACAACTTCCCAATTGTAAACTTCTTATCAAAATCTTTATCATACCCAAAATCCGTTCTTTTCCCACATGGAATAACCCCACTTTGCCTCCTGGTATTATGCTTAACATTTTTCTGAGAATTTTTCGTTTGTTGCTTTACCCCACCGTTATCCTTACCTTTCTGTCGATTGTAATGAGACCCCTCTTGTTTTCTTGATGTATTTGTTGTTGCAGAAACCGGGTTTGCTGAGCTCCGCCGATTACGGTTGCCATTCACGGTGGCGGTATTGGGGGTGTTGCTGTTAGAACCACTAACTTTTGAGCTAGAAAAACATATATTGCCCATTTTGATATATGATTAAAATCCTCAAAGTTGAAAATTTTCAGATGTTTGAAAAAAAAACAAATAATCAAGAATATGGATAATATAGGGAGGAAAGAAAAGAAAAGAGAAGGGGGCAAATTAAATGGTGGAAAATGAAATTTTAAAGGAGATATGAAGAGGAACAAAGGAAGAAGGAGAGGGGAGGTGATGGACCATGGTAATGGTCAAAAACAAACTTTTTCATTTTTATTTTTTTTTGAAGAAAACCATAAGTTCTCTTATTTCTTATTTTTCAGTTTGGAAGAATGGAGGGAGAAAATTGAATATTTACAATTTCTTTCTTTTGATTTTCTATATCTAACATTTTCTCTCTAATAAAATAAAATAATGGTCTCTCTGAGATTTTTTTCTCTCACTTTAAAAAAAAAATGGAATTACGTTACCCGTTGAACAAAAGAAAATATAAATGAGGTTTTTGGTGTTTTCTGTTGAATTACCAGTCCCTTCCCCCGTATCTCATACGCACGTGCAGAAATTTGGTATCAAAACTACTAGAAAAGACAAGCTGAAACCAAAAAAAACGTGGTATAAATCATATATATATAATTTTTAATTTGGCCTTAGATATTGTTTAATTTTAAATGTGTAATTATTAAGTTTGGATAAAAAAAAAATACATATAAAAAAAAATCGCGTGATATTAATTCAAATTTTAGAGTAATTTAGTTCGCAAAAGATGTGCTCCAAATATATCAATACGTACAAAGCATTAATTTGTCAACATTCGAAAGGTTGAGCATAAGCCTAATCAATTGACAACCAGTAAAAAGACATAAGCCTAATTAGTTTGATAGAAATTAAAAAAACATTTTTCCATTGCATTCTCACTCCATGATACTAATTTTTTTCTATACGTCCCAAACTATTTTTGACCTCAGTTTTCATTCACGTGATTCAAACAATCATTCATATATATATTTAGTATTTTAAATTTAAATCATACTACAATGGTAAGGAAAGAAAATGAACTTAAGTTACTCCCTTCGTCCTCTTTTTAATTATCGCTTTATATAGTTTAAAATAATTACTGTATTACTTTAGAAATTCAAAAATTTAAAGTTAATAATTATTTTTAACTATATCACCGACATGAAAAAATGTATTTCCCCTATCATATGTTAACTATTGCTATAGCTCAAACAAAATTGTATCAAATTAAAATAATTATCACCTTAACGATACAAATTGTTTTTAGCTATTTTCTTAATATAAAAGAAATAGATTTTTTTATAGAAATGTTCAATTCAAAAACATTTAATAAATAAAAATAACTTAGTGAATTATACCTTATATTCATTTCTATTTCTTTTTCTTACTAGACGTAAAAAAAATCTAAAGTGACCGTAAAATTGTACGAAGGGATTAGTTTAGTCACCAACTTAAGATGAATTTTATTTTCTAAGGACACCAGTATACCACATATAATCCATCAGAATCAAGAAGAAACTCATGGTGATTAAAATAAACTAAAGTTTAAGACATCATATAGATAAGTATTTTGCAGAGTACAATATTGTTAGAAAATGCCTCGCCGTCCATCAGGGGGATTAATTAAAAAAAGAAACAAAAACGTTAGCAGTCATATCATATAATAATATTATTAAAATATAATTTCAAACTTATTATTATAAAGGTATAATGAGTTTAATGCTAATATATTTACAAATTTACCTCGAATTACTTAGTTGAAAAATTTTAAAAGGAGGAAGAGGGAGTCGGTGATATTTGTTTGCCTAGCTAAATATTCTGTGTACTTGTTTAGTTAACTGAGATCTTTTAAACAAAGACATAACTCTATATAAATTAAGGAAAACAAAAATGTCGATTGCTCAATTATAGTCTATCGACAAGAGGTGGATAAGAGATGTAATAATGTGATGAAATGTTTGCCATATAAATAAAGATGATTGAAGTGGTTGTTAAACCACTTTTTAATTATTAGAAAGTGAAAGACTATCTACTAAACTACAAAATAAATTAAATAATACAATAGATACCCCCCCCCCTACATGTTTGATCGTCAAATCCTCAAACATTTCCCAAATGTCCTCTAGTCCTCTAACACGCTAAAGAATATATATATATATATATATAGGGCTCTCGTAAGATTGAATGATCGAATATTTTAATGATAAAAAAAGTCACCATCAGATTAAATTAAAAATGTTTGTAATGTCTTAACTATGTTTAAAAAACTTGAAACTAGACGTGAACTTCTTTTTACATAATATTTTAAAAAATCCATTGCTAGGATTAGCGAGAAGATTTTTGTTTAGCTATAAATAAAATTTATCAATCGTTAATTCTGGTAGTTTTAAAAACGGTGGACTAATTAGGCATGAAGTATCAATCGATATCTGTCCCAATCCTACTTGCTCACCATTATGATCGAAGTTGAGAGTAAATTATGTTTGGCACAAGTATTGACCTAGTCTTTTGGAGAAGTTAAAATTTCCACGTGTATTTGGCAAGTACAAGTCATATCAAGAAACTTTCAGACTTGAACTATACAAGTGAGTGACTAATTAACTTCTATATTTGGTGATGAGATGACCATTCTAGTTGATACAAAATTAAAACCCTGGTCATAAAGATAATAAAGATTTATTCTAATTAATGGTGTCAATTGGGTTGTATATCGTTAGGATTTGGAAACTTTTCTATAATTCGAAACAATATCTCTATTCAGTATAAATAATGATTTCATTTTAAAATAGATTTCAACAACCAAATACATTTCTCTCTTCTTAAAAAGACACAACTTCTATGGATTTATTATGGAAGTATCCGGCCCCCCAAGATGTACTTCTTCAATAACATTTTTAGAATTATGTTATATTTAATTAGATGTTTTGGGTTCAAATTATAAGAATAAAAAATTGAATAGTAAATCTTTTCTTTATAATGAGTCTTGCACGATGTAAAATCGAATTAATGAAGGCTCTAATTTAAGTACCAAACGCTAATAAAAATATCACTGAACGGAACTTAGAAGATCAATAATTTAAACAGTCTCTATAAATTTTAGAATTAAATATAAAACTTGTGTGAACTTATATTAAAAATAATATAAAAAAAGTGTGAACTTAATTAGAATTTTAGAATTGGTAATTTATACGTGTGAACAAAATATTAAAAAAGACATGAATTTGGAGCATCTATGGAATTGCCTTGAAATAAGGATTAAACAAAGTATTAGGTCCTACTAACATATAATAATTTTAGAAAAATTAGTACGTGATAGATCAATTTAAAAAATCGAGTTGTAAAGAGTATCTTTTTCACTAATCTCAAATTGCATTCACATCTAGAAAAAATGTAAAATTGCAGAAAATAGCAGTTGTGCTGGAATATTCCAAGGCCTTTAGTTTTTTTTTTTTTTTTGATGTTCAAATCTGTATTGAAGCCTAATTATATTTAAATTGGTGCAACATAGGGTTCCATTCGGAGGGAAACGCTCCCTACCAAAAATATTTCCATACACAAAACTCAAATTCAAAACTTCTGATTCTGAAAAGAGCAACCACATCCACAGATCCATTGCACTATATTTGGTGGTCGAAAGCCTTTAGGTTATTTGGCTATATGTATCCTCAAAATTCAAAGTTAACCAAAAAGACCTCTGAATGACAAAACAACTACGAGTAGTAGACTTGACTTGACTGCATACACTTGATACACATTTTCCCTTTTATTTTCATGTTTATCGTTTAGATGGTAATAGTACACTCTTCGTCTTATTTTATGTGATCTATTATGTCATGCCTTCTTTAACAAGGGAAAGATAGGAGGTAATTTCGGATTTTGAAATTCAAACGAGTTTATCTTTGACAGTAAATTTTTCATAGATTTTTTAAATATTTTGGATTATCAATTATTGTGACTTATTGTATTTTTTATATAGTTTACAAATATATAAATTTTATTTAAAAAAATTAAAGATTCCATGCACAAATTTCTAATTAAACTTAAACTATTTAACTTTTGAAAAACGTAAAGTGTCACATGAAAACAGAGGGAGTGATATAAAACAGATGTGGGAAAATTAAAACTTACATCAATGTCTCACCTTTAGAAACGCAAAAGAAGACCAAATTTTGTGTTTCCGTTTAAACTTTAAACAATGGCGCGTTATTTGATTTTGACCATCACAATAGGAGACGGCAGAATTTGCACATATATGCTCCAAAAGTTAGTAAAAATATCTAGTTTTTCAATAATTTCAACTTTTTGAAATTAAAAAATAATAATTCAAGAAGGTATGAATAAAAATATATTTTCAGTGCTACTTTCACAAATATTTTAATTGAATCAGTAAAAGAAAAGAGTTTTCACGTGAAAAAATTAAAAAGTATTTTAATAAAATGAATTTTGAAGGTTGGAAATATCATATTTTATAATATGAATTTTTGGGAGTGGGAAAAAATCTTTGTTTCAAGTATACGCTTTGATCATTTTGAAGGTTGGGACCTCTTAGCTTTCAGTAGAGCTCGATGAGAAAACATTTTCGAGACTGATACACTAGAAATTAATTACGTAATTAAATTGAGTTGATTCTAATTAAACATGTTTAATGTACTAAATCTGTTCCGTCTGTTTTCACACTCCTTTATTTAACTTCCATTTCACACAGCAAAAGAGTGAGAGTTTTCCATTTTATAAATTGGGTGGTTGAATTCTCCAATTTCTATTTTCTTATTATTATTTTCTTGATGGGTACATAAAGAATATCTACTGATAAGTCTTCTATAAATGTGTAATTTGTAATTTTAAAAACAACACAAACCACTTAAAATTAATTATGACAAATAATGTGACCTAATAATATAGTACAACTTATGCATTCTTCTAATTTAATAAGGGAGTTTGAGAATCTCGAAAATAATATCTCGACCTTCCTGAATTCTGATATATGTTGTTGGCTGAAGTTGTTCGACAATTTTTCATGCCTTACACGTAGTAACTAGTACGCACCCATTGGCCACATTATATTCGAACTGTAGTCGCACATAAGCTGCTGCCTTTTTGTGGAGCCTCTTTTCCTTCTTGGTGGGGGTGGTTATATGAACTCAAATATGAAAGCAAGGGTACATAATTGAGTGTTAAAAAATAAAGAAACGTGCCCCATTACGTCCAAACATTGGGGTGCTGTACGTCGGTGTTGGAAAGGAGCCATACATCATCCCACATGATGGGTATATAAACTAGATGACAAAAATTGTTAAATAATTTTTTTTATGGTGCGTATAGATTTTCTTCGTTTCATATCTTTATCGGTAAATAGTCGAGACACTCGGACACTTTCTTCCATCTCAAATGCTTGTATTTTTAATTTATATACTTTTTTAAGAAAATATTAATTAGGAGGGATGCATGTATAACTATTTAGTTTATTTACTTATTATGTGCTTAATTGAGATATATGTACTCTTGAAGAATCTTTACTAAGTATAACATGAAATAAGAGAATAATTCAATTATGTATTGAACTTCTAAAATAGCAAGTATTCTTATATATATATATATTTAGTGAGGATGATAAGTATTTTGAGACGGAGGAAGTAAATAAACAAATAAGTAAATGAGAAATATGGATTCATTAGGTTTAGAAAGCAGGACAGCAAAGGCCAATTGTGTTTCTTGCAAGAAAGGTTCACGCGTCTATTAGCTACAACTTTGAATATTAATGTTCTATTTAGAGATTACTAACAGATTTCTGTTGTAAACTAGCTGGCATATATATATATTCACGAATAGTATAAAACAATTTTTATACAAATTAACTGGTTATGCATGATACTTTTCATTTGTTTTTATTAAATTAATTACAAATTAATGCTTATTATTATGTTATAAAACTATGAGCAACTTTCACATATAGCAAACATAAAAATTATATTTGTATGATATAACTATAGTTTGCATAATTGCGCTCCATAACAAACTTTATGTTTGCTATGGCTATTAATATGTATATTTCGCTATACATATACAAAAGAAACAATTGTATAATCTGTTTTGGTATATATATACAAAAGAATCAATTGTATAATTTGTGTTTGTATAAAGCGAGAAAGAGAGAAAGACAAAAGAAAACTGGGCAGGGGAAGATCTGTATTTGTATAACCATAAGTGTATAGAACGAAATAATATGTATCTGTATTTGTATATACAATTTTCTCTCGCTTTATACAAACACAATTTATACATGTGTGTTTGTATAAAGTGAGAGTGGCGAGTGAGATCTGGGAGAGTGGCGAGCGAGAGGGGAGAGATGGAAACGAAAATATATGTATATATACATTTTTCTCTCACTTTATACAAACACAAATGCATTTTATACATTTGTGTTTGTATAAAGTGAGAGAGGTGAGGAGAGACTGCCCAGCGAGAAACGAGAGTGGTGAGCTAGCGAGAAATTCAGGGAGAGGCGAAATGGCAATAGTTTGCTACGGGTTACAATTAAATCAAATAGTGGTTATAACATTTAATTTGAATTAATAATTTACTATTTTATACAATTTTTTCTAAAATTAATGCTTATTTATATTTAATTATCTTTTAAATGACTCGATTACTTTAATATTTCCACAACATCATATTTGTTTTTAACTCTTTTCTTGTCAATTACAAAGTGGTAGTAGCTCATACTTATACGTCAAGAAATAAAACAAATCTCTTTTTTTTTTCCTTGTTAGTTAATTGAGAAAGAAAGATAAATACTTCACTCCACTTTCCTCCTGGATTTATTTTTTTACAATACCGTATAAAGTGGTTTTCCAAGTTTAAGAAAAAGTGATGCAACTGGCTATTAAAAGAAGGAACGGACAACATATTTGATTTTTTTCGGCCCATTTTCACTTTGTTTATTAATCACACGGAAGAACAATTGGAAGTCAACTCTTGTGACACGACTTTTTCATATATTAAGAAAATAATCAAAATTAAACAAAAACAATTTCTAAACTCGGATTTTTGTAATATTAGCATTAAATACATTATTGAGTTTTTTTTGGCAAAAATTGATAGGAGTTGTGTCTGAGTATTCCTAATCACTACTACAATTGGAGCTAATTTTTGTTTATTGGCAAAACAAAATTGAGAAAGCAATAAAATAAAAACAATTAAATCGTTGTAGAAGTAGCACGCGAATATTAAAATTATTGGACTATTATAAAAATACATGACCAATTCACAAGAACATTGTTATTCAAGACAATATTGATAAAAGAAATTACACGAATAGCCTCTTGTTTCAAGATCCAATATTATAAGTGTTAAAATTGTAAAACTTAAGCAAGAATTTCGTCAATGGGCTTGGACTCCAACTTGGCCTCTTCAGTGTGTTCCTTGGCCAGTTTCTTGAGCCTAGCTAGCTCAAGATCCTTACTCATTTTCTTCCTGTACATTTCTGCAAATGTAATCGGCTCATCCATTATTGCCTTCTCTCCTTCCCTAATTTTTAACGGATACACTTTTGCATCCGGCGCTGGATTCTGGAAAGTGGCTATCGATAATCTGCTGCTATTTGAATTCACCACTGCTTGATGATCAGCATTCTTGAACCTCCCATTGCTCAAATACTGTCCAAAATCACACAATTAGTACGATTTCAAAACATAATTCTATCGGAATTATGTAGTAGTACCAACTTACATGACCATGATCACCAAGATTAACAACAAAAGCGCCTTCAACGGGCTGAACAGTGATCCAAGTTTTGCCATTATCTTTAGTGGCTTGAAGCCCACCAACTTGGTCTTGTAACAAGAGGGTGATGGTTCCTGGATCAGTGTGTCGTTTGAGCCCAAGAGTAAGGTCAGGTTCTGGACACTTTGGGTAAAAATTGACAACTACTTTTTGGTCCATATCGACACATGCCTTGGTTAAGGCCTCTTTCTCTAAGCCCATTGCCTCTGATAGTACTTGTAATAATTTGCAAGCCAAGTCCATTAATTTTTCACTGTATTTCTCAGTTACAGCTATCCAGCCTTGTGGTTTGTCTGGCCATCTAGAGTAGTCTCTAGCTCGAATTGGGTATGAAAAGTAGGTCACTATTTCACGCCAGTCTTGAACCACTTCACCCTACAAAACAACTTTCATCAACATTGTTTTAATGAAATATAATATTTGGATACATTGTATCATATCGTTACATAATGTCATATATCCATACTTTAAATGATGAACCTACAAGAAAAAGTAAGGTACGAAGCAGTGACGGAGCCAGAATTTTAAAAGAAGGGGTTCAAAATCTGAAGAAATAGACACACGAAGTAGTCGAAGGGGTTCGATGTATATCTACCTAAAAAATTATTTTAAACATATACAAATAATATAATTTTCCGTCGGGAGGTCCGAATGACCCCTGGTGGCTCCGATAGTGTAAAAGATAAAATAGAATAAATAAAGACAAAATTAGATAAAAATATTAAGATAATGACATAATGGTATCAAATTTGTCATTAAAAAAATAAAATCTTTTCGTTCGTTATAACCGAACAAAGAATTTAAATGATGCTAATTTAACTAACAATTAAAGCAAATATTATACTTATAAACCTATCCATACAACGGGTAACTCGGGGAAACACTTTTTCCTTTGTAGGAGTATATCTTTTCTATATTTAGAAATTAATCACTAACTTCTTAATTTATTTGTAAATGATGACATGCACCTTATTAGTCAAAAATAATACTAATAAATTGTCGTGACATGACATGCATATCTAGATCTGTGAAATGGAGTAATTGTTACCTGTAAATGGCTTGAGACAATAAAGCCGCCTTTCTTGCCACCAGACATGTCAAACCGAAGCTTTTCCTCAGGAGGCAATTCGAAAAATTCCTTAGCCAATTTTGTCATTTGTGATATTAATTCAGCATCGACCCCATGATCAATTACCTGAAAAATTCCCCAATCTTCACAAGCATTTACAATTTTCTCACATATTTCACTTCTTCGATCATCATCAATACCTTGCAACGATATTACTGGAATTTCGTCACTAAATTTATTGTAAGCCACTTTTGGACGTTCTTCTTCATCCCTAATAAAACTTGTTTGAAGGGTCTTTTCATTAGCTAGAGCTGTTAGTGTTGAAGGTGCCATTTATTTTGTTTGTTCAAAAGAGTTATGAGGTGCCTTCTTTTTATGTTGAGAGTAAGGTGAAATAAGGGATGGAGATTTATAAGGGAGTGTTGGCGTGGAGCTATTACTACCCTTCGTGCCAACTAACAACATTTCACGTGTTTTCTTTCTAGAATTGTATTTTGCTTACGAGTTGAAGGGTAGATATATACCACAATACTTCGTTCAACGTCAATTTAATTTATATCATATTGTTTGATTTGATTTTTATTTATTTTTTAAATAAAGTTTATTATTTAGAGTTAAGTTTAAATATTTATTTAGCTATTAATTATCTTATTAAAAGTAACTTAATTTTTTAATTCTTTTTAAATAGATTAAAATGTAAAGTGTAACACTAAAAATGAATATTGTTTATATCTTCGTAAAAAGGTACTGATACTATTGTATGTACTCTGTATTATATTACTCTTCCGTACCATTTTATATGATATATGAGTTAGTTTAACTTGACATGGAGTTAAAAAAAGAAAGATATTTTTTTAAAAAAATTGTGGGATAAAAATAAGTGATAAATATTTATGAGTAAAGTGAACATTTTAAGGTAAAATTTTACTTGATATAAAAATATGTCATTTTTGCTTGACGGACTAAAAAGAGAAAATTAAGTACTACTATTTTAGGGGACGGAGAGAGTACTATTTTAGGGGAAAAGTGTGGTTACTTTGTTGAAAAGTAGTTACTACTACTAAGTATTTTGTTTTTTAAAGAAAAACAATCGCAACCAAAGAGCCCGTTTTTCCAATATAATAATGTTACCAACAATTGCTAATAATATTTTCTTTAAATCACACAATAATTGTTAATATGAAAAATTCACCTTTTCAACTATTAATCGCATGTGGGTTTATTAACAAACGGAGGGTGCATGAAATTGAATGTTGGTTAGGACAAATCACGTGACTGGTACCAACCAGCGTTGCCTAGCTAAAAAAAAAGAAGGATAATTGTACGGAATGACAAATTTATAATCTAAAATAAATAAAGTAATTACTGTTTGATTTAATTGCACCCCGTAGCAAATGTTTGTCAGTCGCCTCTCTCCCTCCAAATTCTCGCTCGCCACTCTTCCTTTCTCGCTCGCTCCCTTTGTGCTCGCCTCTCTCGCTTTATACAACAGAATTGTATAAATTGCGTTTCTGTTTGTATAAAGCGAGAGAAAATTGTATATACACATGCAAATACATATATATTCGTCCTATACACTTATAATTATACAATAAAAATATTCCCCTGCCTAGTTCTCTTTTGCCTCTCTCTTTCTCGTTTTATACAAACACAGATTATACAAATATAATGTATAATTTATGTTTGTATAAAGCAAAAGAGAGAGCGATTTTTGATATACAAATATTTTTGTCAACAATTTATACAAACGAGAGGCTAACAACAATTTAATCAAATGGTCTGTCAACGAAATTATACAAATCTGAAGAGGAGCCAACGAATTATATAATTGCTTCTTTTTGTATATATGTATAGCGAAATAGACATAGCTTTTAATTGTATATGTATAGTGAATTATACATGTCAATACTTAATCATCTTGTGTTGGGATCAAATATGTTCATATTTTTATTCTAATTTTACCCTTATTTTTAAATGATAAAGTTTAATATCGATAATGTTGCATATCCCTCAATTAAAGATTATTATTTTTGAAACGGAAGACAAATTTGTACTAGCCTTTTGCATAGTTCATAAGCAAATATAGCAAATATGACCTTTTTTTCCAATATAATTTTGAGTTTCAAATTTTCTTTATTACTCCTTTATCTTTCTTCATGTAGATATTGAAATTTTGTGGAAATCTACGAGACGCGCTCAATTCTAATTGAAACTCTAGTATTTGATTCCAGTTAGAGATTTTGAAGGCTACTCTACCCTATCCCCAACTCATGCCTATATAAAGATAATATATATTTCCTTGAAAAGGCAAGGCCTTCAAAAACAATTTAACAAAATTAGTAAAACGAAGATTGTGCTAAAATTAATCGGGCAGTAAAACTTGTGAAAACATACTTTATTCCAGATAGGGATCTTCTAAGGATTTGGCTCATGGGCCTTCCCAACTTTGATTTGTCTTTACTAATAGTAGTAAGTAAAGGAAAGTTACGTAAATGTATTCTTTGGCCATCTAGTTTATCAATATGGTCGAAGTATACATTATTAGTACACGTTTGTTGTATACTTAGTGTATATATGTATATTGTATACATTTAATATAAACTATATACATTATCTATACATTGTGTATATATTTTGTAAACTAGATTTTCGAATGATATTTTATTGTAATTTTTCCCTAAGTTAAATAGATTAGTCTGTTGTCATATAATCAAGAATTTAAGTTATAATATCACAGGCATCATAAATATTTTTTGCATTGATTATATCACAAGAAGAGATAAGAAATTGTGTATTTTTGTTGAAGATCATTTAATTTGTTGATTTTTTGGTTTTCGAAAATAGAATAGCAAAATGACTTATCATATATAATTTACCAAAAAAGTTTGATCATATAAAACTTGAGCTGGATTATTAATTGATAGTCCTTGCAGCAGGTTCCGTATATAAATAAACGGGTGTGGGACAAGTTGCCAGCTAATAGTAAGAAATAACAATTCAAATAAGGACTGATCATATCGCAAATTTAAGTATTAAATTTCATCAAAGTGAATAAACTTGTACTCATTCTAGGAAACTTACGAGCTTCCCTTGATAATTTAGTGCAACTTGTAAATTTTTATGTGTATTTAATCTTAGTTTGGAGTATCAAATCTTATTAATGGTCTAAGGTTGATGCTTTTTCTAAGACTAAGTAATATTTTAATGAAACTCTATTTTCGAAATACTAGTGCACTGTGAGTGAAGTTAGGCTGGCAGTGTGACTTTCTGAGTTTTTTCCCATTTCTTGCCAGGCCCAACTTAGACAAGTAGGCATGTTCCCCTGATGCCGAGGTTAAGTTAATACTAACTTAACTACTGTATCTCAAATTAAATTACATTATCTGTGTTCCATATTAACCAGAGGCTTGATCCCGCGAGCATCGAAATGGGGTTCCTTCTTTGTCACTGAACCAACAACTCTTTCTCAATATAATTGCAAAATTTACGGGAATTTCAATAACCCCACTTGATATCCTAAATCCGCCTCTGCCCTGAACAACCTACCCAAAAAAAAACAGGAGCAATTGAAGTTTAAAAAAATTAATTAACATGTAGCCTTTAAGGAGTATATGAAAATTGTATCAATAAACTTAAAATCCTAAATCTAACCACGGTCAAAAGGGGGGTTTATTTTCTTGTGCTATAAATTCTAATGCAACACTCTTATTTCTTAAGAGCTCTCTGCTTTCTCCTTCACATATACACACACCATTTTGCCTTTTTGTTTCTGAAACAATGTCATTCCAAAAGGCATTTGCTGCTATGCTTATTGCATCCTTTCTGCTAGTCCATTTCGCTTATGCCCAAAAGGTTTTTCATTTTTAAGTGGAATGTTCATTATCACAATAAGTAGTACAGTGCCTCACACACTCGTTTTTCCAAAGACCATGTCACTCGCATCATGTTTTAACTCTTTTATTCATGTTTGTTGGCGCAGGTTGACTACAGCAAGCCACCAGCATCAGCCCCTCAAGGTCCACAGCCACTAGGTAATGTATCATTATTTTATATATGTATAGAAACATCTACTATAATAAATAAAGTTGTGTTGGTACAGATTGCATAGGAGCTTGTAAATATCGGTGCAGCGAGTCATCTAGGCAAAATCTATGCAACAGAGCATGTGGAAGCTGCTGCCAGAGATGTCACTGCGTGCCACCAGGGACTTTTGGAAATTATGAAGCATGCCCTTGCTATTTCAATCTTTTGACTCATAACACCACCCGCAAATGTCCTTAATTTCTTCTTTTTTAAATTTGTTCTCCAAACGGAGTCTCAGTTCCCAATAATTTTAAGCAAGCCACCTCTGTTCATTTTGAGATTCAATTCATTGCTCCTTCTGTTTTCTCTCTGTACGAAGCTTGTGATGCAATAAAAGATTATTTTTTCCCGGTCTTTTAATAATCTGCCTCACTCATATGTAGGGAATTACATGCCTGCAAAAAGGAGCACATTACTTCCACTCTTTAGACTGTTGAAAGTATTGTAGTGCTATCTATATATACTGATGAGGTGAAAATATGGAGTGCTATATATAATATATACTAAGGTGAAAATATGTGTCCGCAACCAAAAGGGCAAATAAATTGAGCAACATTTTCAAAAGGACAACAAAAATTGAGGATCAAACCAAAAGGACAACATTTGGATTGAAGGATGGATGCAGTTAAAGCATAGGTTAAAGGCTCACTCAGAATGAGCCTTACAAGACTCATGTTACAACATTAAAAAAAACAGCACACTTTAAAAAAAATATTCATATTTCTTCTTCATTATTTATTCAATCATTTTATTATCTTGAAAATATGGAGTGCTATATCTTTTGATGTTTTTACTATTAGCATTTCTTACATATTCTCCAAATAATTTTTCAAGATCGATCTAAGACTAAACATCAATTAAATGGATATTATGGTAAAGTATTCATATCAAAAAAAATTTCTTAAAAAGCATGTAATGTCTAAAGGGGACAAGTAAAAATGAATTGAGAGGTATATGTGCTCTTATCTTTATTATTTTTTTCAAGAGGGAATTCTACTGTCAACATACTTACTTAGGGCCCGTTTGACCATGCGATATGATATCGTAATATGGAATTATGAGATGAAATTGAAGTTTTGTTTGGACATGCGATATGAAATTTTTGTGTTGTATATTACCTCATAAACATAAGAATCTCATAAGTTGTAAAACTATTAAAATAGCCCAAATTATTTATTCAATCTTACCAAATAAACAAAAATTTATAAAATCGCATAATAAATTACTACAAAACTATTTGTTCTCCACTTAAGTAAGTATTTCATCTAACTTAAATTCAATAAAAAAATTGAACATAAATTATAATGTACTAGTCTTTAATTTAATAGAATTCTCCCAGTACAACAATTTCCTCACGTCGAAGTTGCATTTCTCGATCATGTGACCGAGAAGACGAACCAACATTATTACTTTGAGCTGTAATAAATACAAAATGGTAGAAGCAATAAATTAGGTGTTGGAGTAAATGAAGAGAACAAATTTATTACTCAACAATCGGTTGGTGTGAGTTAAAGAGACTATATGTCGGTGAAATAATAAATTTTATGTCGGTGAAATAATAAATTTTAAAAAGTAATGATGTGATTATAAATTTTATTTACATATGAAATAAATGGTTAGTAGATATAAATGTGGGGTTGTTTTAACAAAATATAAACTTGTGGATCAATTTTGTATTAAAAATATCTCAAATCATGATATGGAATTCCCATATCATAGTTTTTGGAGAATATTGAATCACATCTCATGATATGGAATCAACGTAAAATCACATGTCCAAACGCTGATTCCATCTCATGATTCTATATCGTGATATTATATCGCATGACCAAACACCTACTTAGACTATTATATTAGGAAATTAGTTGGGGCCTGCAGTCATGGCTGACGAATAGTTGGCATCGTTAACGGGTAAAATTTCTCATTACATATATCCCCAATACCTTTGTATTAGTTTGTGTGTTAGCATGTTACCCACTGTTAATTACACTCAAATATACTTAAAATTCACAAAAGGTTGCATATATTGGTAAACCTGCAGCTTTCATATATATCTAAAGGTTGTCTATCTATCTTATACTAGCCTTGGTACATAATTTAAGTAACTTTAAAAAATTAACTTAAAACAAAAATTTCATGTAAAAAGAATTGCTTAAATTGATGGAGTGACTTTGTAGGTGAAATCAATAACTGAATAACTTTTGACCATTTCGATAAATAATTTGTCTTTATCCAAGTAAAGATAACAAGAATTAGCGGTATATTAGAAAATTATTTTCCAGAAACATGAATAATGAAGTGGACAAGTGCCAGCTACATATACGGCATAACTTATGCAAGTATTACCACTGAACTCTTCTATGATACAGCATCAGGACTAAGAGTACTGTAGTGGTTAAAGGGATAACAAAAATATATAGTATCCAATTGGCATATTTATTTGCTTAAATCTAGTAGTACTAATAACTTTCAAGTTACAAAAATTTGGACTAATTAAAGCAAAGAGGGGAAAAATTTCTCCAGATAGATCTCAAACTTGAACTTTCCAGTGGATCAAGGTTTGTCTCCTGTACCTTTAAACATAGATTCAGGAGCAAGAGGAGTAGGAGTGTCCAACTGGTAAAGGTCAAATGCAGGACCAACAAATCGAAAAAGTATCCAACCCCCAATTATAATAAAAATAGAAGCATAAGCAAATTTGTTTAGCCAGAACAAAAGTCCTTTTTCTCCGACGTACAATTCAATTGCCTTCTCAGTCAGATTCATTGATTCCCAATCTTTAGGTGGTGGTTTAGGTTTAACAGCTTGTTTCCCTGCATTAATCATTTCTTCTTCCTTCTGCCTTTGTCGTTTTGACGGACGTCTTCTGATTCGAATCTCCACCATGTTTGATGGTGTTATTGGTGGTGTAACGGGTTGCGATTCGTTGTCAGTATCACTGCTGCATTTGATGGGAAAACGAACTACATGGCGATGTTGAGATTTGGAGAAAAGTTGTATAGGGAGGGGAGTGAAGTGTTTTGGGTAGCTAGAAAGCATGGTTGTGTTCATTTTTCCTTTGCTTTCAGGGAATTTTAGTTAAAGCATCAAAGTGTGAGGCCAGTATAGACACAATAGTTTTTATTACCTTATCCTTTTATTTATCTCAACTAAGGAGAGGTCCCATTCTCCTTTTCTTTTTTTTCCTTTAATCAAGTTGATGTGTGTCTAGATTACTTTATAAGTTATTTGTATTTTCTTTTTTATAATAAGGGAAATTCATAGTTATTATCTGTTGGGTGGATATAAAGTAAAATTTCATTCCTACAGCAAGCCACCAGCATCAGCCCCTCAAGGTCGACAGTCACTAGGTAATGTATCATTATTTTATATATGTATATAAATAAAGTTGTGTTGGTACAGATTGCATAGGAGCTTGTAAATATCGGTGCAGCGAGTCATCTAGGCAAAATCTATGCAACAGAGCATGTGGAAGCTGCTGCCAGAGATGTCACTGAGTGCCACCAGGGACTTATGAAGCATGCCCTTGCTATTTCAATCTTTTTGACTCATAACACCACTCGCAAATGTCCTTAATTTCTACTTTTTTAAATTTGTTCTCCAAACAGAGTCTCAGTTCCCAATAATTTTAAGCAAGTCACCTCTGTTCATTTTGAGATTCAATTCATTGCTCCTTCTGTTTTCTCTCTGTACGAAAATAAAAGATTATTTTTTCTAGCAAGTAGGCCGGTCTTTTAATAATCTGCCTCACTCATATGTAGGGAATTACATGCCTGCAAAAAGGAGCACATTACTTCCACTCTTTAGACTGTTGAAAGTATGTAGTGCTATATATAATATATACTGAGGTGAAAATATGGAGTGCTATATATAATATATACTAAGGTGAAAATATGTGTCCACAGCCAAAAGGGCAAATAAATTGAGCAAAATTTTCAAAAGGACAACAAAAATTGAGGATCAAATCAAAAGGACAATATTTGGATTGAAGGATGGATGCAGTTAAAGCATAGGTTAAAGGCTCACTCAGAATGAGCCTTACAAGACTCATGTTACAACATTAAAAAAAACAGCGCACTTTTAAAAAAATATTCATACTTCTTCTTCATTATTTATTCAATCATTTTATTGTCTTGAAAATATGGAGTGCTATATCTTTTGATGTTTCTAATATTAGCATTTCTTACATATTCTCCAAATAATTTTTCAAGATCGATCTAAAGACTAAACATCAATTAAATGGATATCATGGTAAAATACTCATATCAATCTTTATTTCTTAAAAAAACATGTAAAGTCTAAAGGGGACAAGTAAAAATGAATTGAGGGGTATATGTGCTCTTATCTTTATTATTTTTTTCAAGAGGGAATTCTACTGTCAACATACTTACTTAGGGCCCGTTTGACCATGCGATATGATATCATAATATGGAATTATGACATGAAATTAAAGTTTTGTTTGGACATCGAAATGAAATTTTTGTGTTGTATATTTTCTCATAAACATAAGAATTCCATAAGTTGTAAAACTATTAAAATAGCCCCAATTATTTATTCAATCTTACCAAATAAACAAAAATTTATAAAATCGCATAATAAATTACTACAAAGCTATTTGTTCTCCACTTAAGTAATTATTTCATCTAACTTTAATTCAATAAAAAAATTGAATATAAATTATAGTGTACTAGTCTTTAATTTAATATAATTCTCCCACATAGTACGGACAATTTCCTCATGTCGAACTTGCATTTCTCGATCATGTGACCGAGAAGACAAACCAACATTGTTACTTTGAGTTGTAATAAATACAAAACGGTAGAAGTAATAAATTAGGTGTTGGAGTAAATGAAGAGAACACATTTATTACTCAACAATCAGTTGATGTGAGTTAAAGAGATTATATGTTGGTCATAATAATAAATTTTATGTCGGTGAGAATAATAAATTTTAAAAAGTAATGATGTGATTATAAATTTTATTTACATATGAAATAAATGGTTAGTAAATATAAATGGGGGTTGTTTTAACAAAATATAAACTTGTGGATCAATTTTGTATTAAAATATCTCAAATCATGATATGGAATTCCTATCATGGTTTTTGGAGAATATAGAATCACATCTCATGATATGAAATTATGAGATGGAATTAGCGTAAAATCGCATGTCCAAACGCTGATTCCATATCGTGATATAATATCGCATTGCCAAATAACTACTTAGACTATTATATTAGGAAATTAGTTGGGGCCTGCAGTCATGGATGACGAATAGTTGGCATCGTTAACGGGTAAAATTTCTCATTACATATATCCCCAATACCTCTGTATTGGTTTGAGTGTTGCATGTTACCCACTGTTAATTATACTCAAATATACTTAAAATTCACAAAAGGTTGCATATATAAACCTGCAGCTTTCATATCTAAAGGTTGTCTATCTATCTTATACTAGCCTTGGTACATAATTTAAGTAAGTAACTTTTAAATCTTTTTAAAAAATCTTAACCAAAAACAAAAATTTCATGTAAAAAGAATTGCTTAAATGGATGAAGTGACTTTGTAGGTGAAATATCATTAACTGAATAACTTTTTATTAGTTGAATGACCATCTGATAAATAATTTGTCTTTATCCAAGTAAAGATAACAAGAATTAGCGGTAGATTTAGAAAATTATTTTCCAAAAACATGAATAATGAAGTGGACAAGTGCCAGCTACATATATATGACCATTTGAACTAAAGAGAGATGCTGTCTAAGCAGTCCAGCTGTGCACCATTTAATATACTTATCATTTTTAATAGTGCAAGCTCTTTTAATAAAGAAATTTTAACAGTTTATTTTAACATTTAATCTAGTAATTTATGTTTTAAGGTACAAGTTTCATTTTTTATATGACTTAATAGTATGGGAAAATATTCTCTTAGCAAATTAATCGATATTAAACTCATCTAACTTTTCTGCTGTTTCTTATAAATATATATCCTCCAATCCCGATCAACTTTTGACACAAAAAGTCTTAATTTTTGTTGTTATAGTGAAGAAATTCTTGTTATACTTTTCTATCGTGACTAAAATCTTATCGATATAACAAGAGTACATTATTTTGACCTTTCAACTGGGATAGAGTCAAAGAGGTAGTCCTAAATCATTTTTATATCATGATTGGCCGCTTTTCAAGATCAAAAGTGTTTATGTTACCCTTTTTTTTTTAAAATCAAAATGTTTGATCAAACTTTTGGGAAACAAAACGTGTTTTTGAGAACAGATAACTTTCCTCAAAAGTATTTTTTTGAAAATCACATTCGAGAAAATACACTTAGAAATATATTTTTAAAATTTAGTCAAGCATTAATTGTTGCTCATTAGTACTTTTCAAATTGATTATCCAAATACAAATTATTTCTTATCAAAGTTTTTTTCTTAAAAATATCTTTCAATGTTTCATCAAGCCACTTTTGTCAAATTTCATTGACACAACTATTTATGGACCTTTTTTATCATGGTTATTTTTAAGAGAAAATTGTGCATTATAGAAAATTATTAATTCAAAATAAATGTTATAGCTACAGTTTCATTTAATTATAATTCGTAGCAAACACATTGTCATTCACCTCTCTCTTGAAATCTTGCTCGCCACTGTCTGGCTCGACTCTCTCACTTTATACAAACACAAATGTATAAATTGTGTTTGTGTTTGTATCAAACGAGAGAGAACTGTAATTACATATACAAATACATATCTTTTGATCATATGTACTTATAATTATACAAATATAGATTTTTTTTGTCAGTTCTCTTTTGCCTTTCTCTCTTTCTCGCTTTATACAAACACAAATTATACAAATTACAATGTACAATTTGTGTTGTATAAAGCGAGAGAGAGATTTGATATACAAATGTTTTAATTCGATTCAATTGAATACAAATTCAAATTTTATGCAGATATACAAACACAATCATTGATACATATACATAGTAGTTACATATATACAATTATCTAACCGATATACATATACAATCGCTGCACTTTTATACAAACGAGATGTCTACCTGCGATTTATACAAATCAGAGCTCCATAGCAAATTATTGAGCGCAAACAACAAAACGGTAGCTATAGATCGCTAATATGATTTTTATGTTTATTATTCCTAAAATTTGCTTTATTTTTAAAGTAATAAATCAATATTAAAGATAAACGGATATTAAGAAATGAAAATAGAAAATTTTAATTATAATTAGTTGAAATTAATTTTATATGTCGAATAGGAAAAATTGGTGCTGAAAGCTGAAAAAAATAAAATTTCAATCACATATGTCCTGGAGTATGAAAATTGAAAGGTCTTCTAAGAGGACAATATGTTGAAACTGACAAATAGAAAAATAAGATATTCAATTTGGGTAGAAATGTAGCAAATATTAGTATTTGTTTCCAGATCTATAATTTACGTGTCCAAATGAATAAACCAATATGAGGCAAGTTTCCACTAAATAGTGAAAACAATAATTCAAGCTATAAGGACCAATCAAAATCATAAAATTTATAAACATGAATAAATAATGATTTTCAAAACCACAGCTTTCCCATTATTTAATGCAACTTGGGAGAATCTCTAATAAATTATGTGCTTGTAGTCTATGTGGCTGTAGCAAATCTTGCTATTTAATGCTATGTTTTTGGTATAGAAAAAAACACTTTTCAGAAAATATTTTTTTATTTTTTCATGATCGATTTAAATATTTTATAAATAGATTTATATTTTTCTTAAATTTAAGGAAAATGACTTTCTTTCAGTAAGAAAAAACATTCTCCAAAATTCTCTTTCAATCTCACGGTATGAATCCCAACCCCGCCCAAATTCAGCGTTCCTGCCTAAACTCGAATCAGAATCCAGATCAAAGGTCAGATCTTAGATCTAGAGTCTCAGGTAAAAAATTGAGTCAAAGTCGTGAATCGAGATCGAGTTAGGGATCGGGGTTAGGTCTTGTGTCGGGAGTCAAGGCTTCGAGTTGAAGTCAAGTACAGTGTCATAATATTTGCCTTGCCCAGATTAATATTTTCTTTCTTACATGTCCTATAACATGAAAGCCTGCATTACTTTTTAGTTAATTAACTTTTTTTTTGGTAAAACAATCATCTACATAAAATTATTTTTAATATAACAAAAAACTAGTATGATTTTTTTTTATAAATTTGGCCTAACTCTTTTTTCTTGAATAGTGATGCGAAGCTAGGCTGGCAGTGTGACTTTCGAAGCTACTTCCCATTTCTTGTCATCATCATCACTAACACAAGTTGATTATGTAGAGGCATGAAAATTATACTTTCACAATTGTATAATCAAACAACTACTGAATGGTTATTTTTACCTAGTGAATTTTTAAAAAAAACTAGGGAGTTATTCTTAACGTTTTCGAATTCAACGTATAATATCTTTTCAAACTATAATAAATCTGCTAAATGTCGGTTATAGATACTAACAATTAGCAAGTACATAAAAAGATAAAATCAAAGAACTTACTGCCAGAAATAGGAAATAATATATAGTAGTATCAATTAGACCGAACGGTGGTTGAAACAGAAGAATTTTGAGGCCAATTGGCTTAAATTGATTGGACCTAGATCAGCGCATGTATTTTGACTCCATGGAAATTGTAATTACCTTCAAATGTTGTGATGGGTGGCAAATATCTATTCAATTTTAACTAGTGATTTATTATTCAAACTTCAAGAATAAAACTAACTTTGTTAGACAACAATGATTTTGATTTTTTTTTTTCTTAAATGTGAATTCAGAATAGTTAGATGTCAAAGTGATATCGAAATAAAATACTAAGAAGAAGTAGAAATAGTACTACTTATAGTATTAATTTAGGCCTTTTGCTTGACCCACTGACCCAAAGAAAACGTGGGTTGGATGGGGAGTGTCTTTGCTCGTGCTATAAATACCACCTCTCTCTGTTTTCAATTTCACTTCCATAGTGTAAGCCAGCTCAGAATTCAGAGTTGTCAGCTTTCCTTCTTTTTTGTATCTAAAAGAATGGCATTCCTAAAGGCATTTGCAGCTTTGCTCATTGCATCACTTGTGCTTGTCCATTTCACTTATGCCCTTCAAGAGGTTCCTCTTTTTCTCAAATTAGCATGTTTATTTCTAATTAACATCTTGAAATAACGTTTGATTTTGAAATGTTGGCGCAGGTAATTAACAGCAAACCACCAGCACCAAGTCCTCAACCTCTAAAGCCAATAGGTACGTACTGTAACATTTTAACTATTTCCACTATAACTTTCGTAACTGATTCTAAATTCTGAATTCGTCTTTGTTACAGATTGTACGGGAACTTGTAAAACGAGGTGCAGCAAATCGTCTCGGCAAAATCTATGCAACAGAGCATGTGGAAGTTGCTGCCGTACCTGCCACTGCGTGCCACCAGGGACTTCTGGAAATTACGAAGCATGCCCTTGCTATTTCAACCTTACTACTCATAACAGCACCCGCAAATGTCCTTAAAATTCATCGCATAATTTTACTTTTATTATGTTGTGTACTATGTCAGCTGTTGATTTTGAAATGTAAGTGTAAAATTGAAGGTTGAGGGTTTTTAATGCAATATTAATATGGGTATTATTAAATTCATTGATCTGTTAGACTCCTCTAGTCGTCCCATTTACTGTGAACAGAATTAAGTGAGTCTGGACTAAATGTTGATTGAAATAGCTACATTTAATGTATTTCTTCTTTTTGCGTAGAAAGCAAGAAAGAAAATAGTCATTTCAAAATTTTATTTGTACAAAACAAAGCTAGTAGTTCTAGATATACTATAGCACAATTTTAATTATTCCATGATCGAACGGGTTCTTAGTACTCACTTTTAAATAACATGATGTGAAATATTTTTTTACGCATTATTATCTGCAGTACATAATAATTAGACTCAAAAGTGTACTGCCTTAGTCCCATCTGTATTTTGGACTCTCTTCAGTGATATTGGTGAAGTTGGAAAATATAATTGATTTTCTCTTAATTTTTTAAAATGAACAATAAATAAATAAAGGAAAAAAAATTTTGATCAGAAAATTTTGCCAGAATAATAGTTTTTCTATGTTATATTAATTTTTTAAATATTTTTATTCTTTTAATTTAAATATATTTTAACTAAAAAAATAAAATAAAATATATAGTATTTTTAATTTAGCACTTCCCATAAATAAATATATTTAGTATAATTGAGAAGTGAAAACAAGGAAACAAAGTGACTAATGTACAACAACCAAAAGCTTCACGGAAAAATAGTCCTCTATCTCAATTTATGTGTACTCTTTTTTTTAGTCATATTTCAAAAAGAATGTCACGATTCTATAACTAAAAGTGATCGAATTTTAATTTTAAAATTCACTTTTTACTCTTAAGAAATAATTTATAGTCAAATAAATATTTATAATGTGATGCTTAACCCCCGCCCCCAACTACGGGGGGAAGTCACACTTTAACTTCCTGCCTTGACCTAGGCCTCACATCGATCGTTCTGTCCACTGAACTCATCAATCAACCTTAACCTTGACTCTCACTACGTACTCCAACTCTATCTATTAATGAAGAGACTTTATCTAATGAAGCAAAAAGAAGACTAGAAAAGCAATCGAACAGACAAGGCTCTGTAAGAGAAGAGCTAATTGGAGTACGCCTGAAATAATGAACGAGGAGTATGATAAGTGAATTTCGAAAGGCAGATCAGATTGACTGATAAAACTTGTGTTTTAAATAAATTTTTGAAATTTATTTTTCTTTTATAAATTTTAAAATGATGTCACATGAATTAGACGGAAAGAGGGAGCGTTACTTGATCCTATAAAGATGACAGATAATAGCCTAATATAGTTTAAACGGCAAAGGGCCAAATATGCCCCTAAACTATTTGAAAAGGTCTAGATATACCCCCGTTTAAAGTTTGGCTCATTCGTGCCCTCGCCGTCCAACTTTTCGTCTAGATATGCCCTTATGGGTAGTTGGACGGTGAGGGCACGAATAAGCCAAACTTTAAACGGAGGTATATCTAAACCTTTTCGAATAGTTTAGGAGCATATTTGGCCCTTTGCCCTAGTTTAAAAGACACGCTTTTCGTCAAGAATTTGGAATGAAGTAAAGTTGACGGGTCCTTGCTGTACAAAACACTCAAGCAAAGTACGTCACTTTTGGACATATTATGAGCCTTTTTTATGTTAAGATGACATATATTGTTAAATTTAGTGTAGCTTTAGTTCATAACTTAAGGACTAGTCACAAACATTTATTTGATTTGCATTTTTCACACTTTGAGAACCTTAAAGTGTGTTAATTTTTTATTTTACACTCTACCTGTTCATCTTTACTTGTACATTATACTAAAAATAGTTATCTAAAAATATTTGTCAAATTTAAAAAATCAAGAGATAATTTAGTTTTCGTATCTATTTTACCCTTGATATTAAATACTATAGATATTTAAAATCTAATTCATTTTCTAAAGCATTATATTTAGTATATTTAAAAATTAATATAATAATATTATCCCTATTATTTATTATTTTTAAAATGTATTGCAAATCAATATTGGACGGCTATTATTGGTATCCTATTATTTGAAGGTCTTTAGGAGACAATTATGAATGGATTTTAGTAAAGGAACAAGTTGAAATAAAGAATGTTGACAAGTCAAAGTGATTAGCTTGACTGTAATGTGAGTTAGGTGAGGGATAGATAGTATCCAAGTTTTGCTCACTCCAATCAATGCATTCATCAAAGCCTACTCACCCACAGCTGGCTGCCTGCCTGCTCCCTTTCTAATGCCGGTGCTTCTTTTATCCTCCTACATTTATTTTTACTTGAGATAATGATCTGAAAAATATTTTAACTTTGATCGGATTTATTGTTGCGATACTAAACTTTTATGAGAACCTATTATCTCCCTAGACTATTTAATATCGTATTTTAAACATATATATTTGTCCACGTGGACATAAAAAATAATGCAAAATTATAAATAGTAATGTGTCCACGTGGGCACATATATACCTTTAAAATATACTATTAAATAGTTGAGGGGGTAAAAAAACAGTATTAAATAGTCTAGGGAGATAATAGGTTATGAAAATTTAGTATCGCAACAATAAATCCGATCAAAGTTAGGTATTTTTCAGACCCTTATCCCTTTTTACTTTTATACGTCTCTTGAAAAATATATATATATTTATTTTCATATACTCTTTTTAATGTGATTATGAATTTGGGATGTAGGTAATTAGTGCACTCTTTTGATTAAATGTGTGCATGAAAAAGTTCTTTTGAAATTTTACAACATTTATGCAGTAGGTAATTAATATTGTTTACACTAAGGCGAAGTAAATTAACCCAAGGTTAAGTAAGTTAAATAAGATCAATTCATGTTTGATCTAGCTAGATTTCCCCTATTTTTGTATCATAGACCAAGGATCTATTTTCATTTCTTGTCTATTTTTTCTTTCCAGTATTTTGATTATGATTATTTTTTAGTACTCTATTTTACGCGTCACAGCAATTAGGAATTGAGAATCTATATCTTTAGATCAAAGAAGGATCTAGTTGTTGGAATAATGGTATCCAATGCTATTTGAGCCCTTGTTGCTAGTAAAATTGGTGAATTAAGCGAAGGTACAGAAAGAGAGGGATTCGAACCCTCGGTAAATAAAAAGCCTACATAGTAGTTTTAATGCTACGCCTCGAACCACTCGGCCATCTCTCCTACATAATGATTATGACCCCAAAACCGAGTGAATAGTGAGTCAGTCATAATCCATATTTTAATTAATGTTATCTTGATTTTCTAAATTGACAAGTAATTTAAGATAAATATTTTTAATAATATAAACAAATAATATAGGACAAATGGAGTATATATAAGTAAATATATAATTCTTACCTTGTTAATAAATATGATAGTACAAATCTTTTTAGTAATGTGGATAATGTAAAAAATGTAGTGATATCCCACCAAAGTGAGGAGAGCTCTGATCCCACCAAAGCTACTGAAAATCAATTGAAACTGTGAAAGTGCGGTATATGTAGTAATTCATACTCCATGCATGAACTAACTGGAAAATTTTATCGACAGTTGTAGGCTCCACTGCCCCATAAAGTTCCTCATTTTATCTCATAATTAAAATCAAGTCGGGTCAAGACTCAACGGGTCAGAGGGAGTTAAGTAAAATAACAACCATGACTAATCCAAGGTCCTTTTTTTTTGGAGGGTGGGTGGGTGAATCGAAAAAATAATCAATTTAAGGTAAGTATTTTATTTTCCTCAATAGCAGTGCAATTAGTTGGATATATAGTATAACCAATGCATGCAAACATGAATAGGAAAGGAGTAGTTTGGTTCAAAATAATGTTACCTCATGATTATAATCATGGGACTACCATTATACATCATTCCATCTTCTATACATAATCTCATAATTTTGATATAAATTTTGTCATGTTTTTAGTTAATACCCACAACCAAACACTAGACAAATTTAACCTTATTAGGTTCCTCTAACAAATGGCCCTTAAAGCCTTAATTAAGATAAGAGTTCGGATAACAAGCTCTCCTCTTCAATATTAATGTTGTAAGTTTGAAAGGTATCAAGGAGCGAAAAAAAGGTAGGGAGCTCCTAGGGAGGGGTAAATAAAAGAGAAGGCAAAATTCAATAAGTAGTGTTTATTGTAATATGTGTATGTATGTGAAGACATGCGTGACCAACTGGATCTAATTAATTTCAAAGAGTGAGGTTGGGATGGACAGTGACAACTAGGGTTTTCAAATGTACAGATATGTGTATAATGTATGCTACAAATTTCCACAATCTAGCAATGTTTTATCTTTTATAATTACGCTACACCCTGTAATTTTTCCTTAATAAAACAGGGGCTAAATGAAAACTTTGATATTGGGCTGATCCCTCGAGGCCTAGTCCAGATAGAGGTGGGCTTGAAATGCACCAAAAAGCCCAAGTCCATGTTTCAAATCCTAACGGCTACTTTGCTGACGCGCGGTGCCTGCCTTACAAGAATGTTCTAACGGTCACTTTATTCGTGAAACCCTATTTGCACAACTATAAAGTCGTCTTCTCTCTGCCCAAATTCCATCTCATTGTCGTCTGTGAATTCCTCCTCTCTGCATTTCTTGATCTGAATAAGAATTTCGGTATATACCAGTAACCCAAAAATCAAACTTCACTGCAATTTTCTTGATTCTTCATCAATGGAGACTCCATCATCAACAAGAAGGGTGACAAGATCACAAGCCTTGGCTGCGGCTAACAGTGCTAACAAGGTCCCTCTGTCAACTAGTAAGTTTTTATTGCCCTGTTTTCATTTTTCCTTTCTTGAAATTTAATTTGATTTCTGAAAAGTTATTTCTTTTCCTGTTCAGAGAAAATTGAAGAATCTGATAAGAAAACAATGGCGAAATCAAGAAACAGAACTGGGAAACAATCAGCATTGATTGATATAACGAATGACTCCCCCATTGTTGGTCTTGCTATGGGGAATTTGGGGACCCCATCTTCAGAGATGTCCAAGAAAAGGACTACAGGTCTAGCCAAATACTTGAGTACACCTGGATCTGGCGAGGATTTATTGAGGGGACAAGTCAAGACTTTGTTGCAAAAGGTTGAAGAAGAAGCTGTGCTCTCAAAGATTTCGCTGGAAAATAGGCCTTTCCTTCATCTCAAAGGAATTGTCAACTCTCCCATGGGTCTTCTTGCCCCAACTCCTGCAAATACACCTCTTATGGATTTCTCTGTCAATGAGTTGCCTGCTGTTACTGCATCCCCTGTTGAAGACAAGTTTGTCATTTCTCAGGTACGAATTCAATTACCTGTATCAATTAGTCTCAAGAAAGATTCCTTTTTTATTTCTTGTTTGATCTTAGAAATCCAAGATTTGAATTAATTGATTGTATGTTACAGATGATCAATGATATGTTTGAAGGGGGAAAACAGGGGAATCTTGAATCTGAGAAAAGTTACTTAACAAGATCTCTGCTGCTGGATTTTTATGAGAAACCAGAAGGCTCGGAACAATCTTCTGTGTGTTCCTCTGTGCTGACATACCAAGGATGTGAGGTTGAAAGCAAGGAGAAGACGACCCCTTCAGATGACGACAATGCATCTGTGTGGTCGATTCAGGTGAATGCAAGTACTAAGGATGAAGAAGAAGAAGAAGGAGGACTTGAAGAAGTTGAAGAAGATGAATATGATGATGACAAGTATGATGAAATTGAAGAGGATGGAAGTGAAGTTGACGATCTGTGTGAAGCGATTAGCAAGATCAATGTGAATTTTGAGGGGAAGCATACGCGTTTTGTGTACAACAGTGATGATGAGCTTGAAGGTGCTGAAGAGTGCAATGTTGAGGCTGCATCACCAGGTGTCTTGCACTTGAAGGGGTTGCCAACTCCAAAAGGGAAGCATCTTCGCTTCCCTGAAGAACACTGAAAGGAAGAAATTTCTAGGCTTATATTGATATATTTTTGTCCTTATAGTTACTTCTCTTTTGCTGCTGCTACATTACATTGTATTCTTTTGGTTCATATCTGATTTGGACCTTTTGAAAATTGGCTGTCAAATTGTGATATATTTCAAAAATCATCTCTTTCCAATGTCTCTGAAAGTTGTTTATTACATTCTTTTGGTTCATATCTAATATGGACAGTAGTTGAAAGTTATGCTTGCTACTTTCTATAGTCACTTGCCACGATTTTCTATGATATTATTTGATTACTTTTTTGAGTTTATTAAAAGACATGCCTAATAAATAGAATAGGAGGAAGTCCAATAATTTATAAAAACCATGGTAAGAGGAGATAGAAGCAATGGGTCAAACTGAGAAAGAGCATAATAATTGTTCATGCTATGAAGAGGACAGAATTTTTCAGCATACTTCAAGAGATCCAACTAATGTTGCAAAACAGGTGATTTGAGAAGCAGCAACACTGGCAAAGACGCTACTTGTCCCCATGAAATGTAGGAAACAATACTTGTCCCCATGATGATTGCAAATTCACTCAGTGATAGATTTCTTTGTTCAGCATGATTGGCTTTAAAAAATTTAAAAAAATATTTATCAGAAAAAAACATAATATCCTTTATCGTTTCCCTTAATGTTTGAAGCATTTTATACCTTTTTCTTAGGAGAAACCCGCAGCTGCTACCCTCTAAAGCTGATTATTCTCATTCAACATTCAACTGTCGTGTTCCTCAATACTGAGTCTTTGCTACTTCAGCAAGAACGATCACAGAAATATCACAACAGATACAATCACAACCTTCTTCGAAAGTAGCTCAAAACCATGAACATATTATATAGGCTGCACTGAGTAAAACTAATTCCACTATTTGCTGACTAACATTGCCTCTATAAGCGCCTGGAAAGAACCGGCAGCAAAAGGGATCATTTATATACACGAGCAACTAGCAATAATATTTACAGTACTATCTAGCTTGCATCACCTAAAGGTAAATACAAGAGACTATACAGTCACTAATTAATGTTAGATTACATTATTAGACACCTAAAAGTTGGCATAACACGAAAATTAAATTAGAAAAAAATAAATCAGAACCAAGGATGCCACGTCGGATCCATCATGCACAAGTTCCTTGGAGTAAGGGCAGCTTCAACCAACTCCGCTACACCCCTCTGCACAGATTGTGGCGGATCCATGCCATTCTCCTCCTATACAAGTTGAAAGAAGCCAAACACAACAATGTCACAATGCAGGCATTTAGATATTAACTGAAGCTAAACTTATCTATCTAAGCATATGATTTCAGTCACACACAGATATGTCTAAATAATAATAATAGAATACACAGGAGATGGCTAATGCTTGATTTTATTGAAACAGGAAAGTGGTAATACCATTACTTGGTGAGGAACTCAAAAGTTATATAAATAGCACCAAAAAGAAAATAAGTGGATACCTCTTCTGAGATGTATTGAGGGGCTATTCCATTGATCCGCCCAATGACATTCTCAACATTTGTAGCGACTTTTTGTTTGAAGTCCACAGGGTTCAGATTACCTGCCCCTACAACAGGGGCCAGAGGCATCCCAAGAGGTCTTCTCCAAGACCAAGATAACAACTCATCTCGGAAAAACATTGCCAGATGATACCATAAGAGCTGGCTTTGCTGCAGATGGTAATTTATTTAAGTCAACAGCATTCAGGAATTAAACAAAGCAGAAAATATGATGTGTGCAGATATAAATCTTACTTTAGGAGAGACCACAGCCTGAGCAGCAGCACACATGGCAGAAACAACTAAGCCTTCTACTCCAAAATGAGAGAAAAACGCTTGCAAATTTCTGGTCAGGCGGAACGGCACTGGTTCATTAAATTCGATCATTCCATTTGCATCATACGCAGGATGGAAATCAGTCTGGAAAATTTTTCCGGTGTTTTTAGCAAATAATATCTTGTTTGGAGACCTTCCACCAATTTGGAGCATGAACGACATAAAACTAGAAAGAGCCAACTGGATTGCAAACTGCTTTTTGAAAGCCCACATGTGATTGCCACTCAAGAGTGTTTTGTACATGTACTGTGAGAATATGCTTTCTGTGACAAAACTTTTGGTGATCTCATTATATGCTTGAAGACGGAGATCAACAACAGCATCTGGTGAGATCTGTCCAGATATTGCTTGGTTAAGTTGCTCCTTGAAAAATGTGATTGGTAAGTCTGCTTCTCGGTCATTTCTTGCACAATGGTTCTCATAAACCTCCAGGAAAGTGCTGTACATCAAATCATCCTCTACCATGCGAACCTATATCATGAATTCACATGGAGTTATTCGAAAGAAAAATGCTCAATGTCGAAAAGTTATGATAATCAAACACCACAAAAAACTAGATATAAAGGCAGTTACTGTGAAGAATGCAATTTGCATCACTACAGCAATTATACTATAACTCAATAGAGCATGACTGCCTTATTTCTGGCTATTAGAGCAAAAAGGGGGAAATGTAACACTAGTTTATGAGGTGAAGAGGATTAGTTAATACCTGTGACCACACAGGTATAATAATAGGGGTGTGAATGCAGATGTGCCGCCGCCGGGACTCCTTGTGCTTATCAAACATCCGATTCATCACACGGAAAAGCTGTAGGATCCGCTCATCACTTCTGGCATTTGGTGTTAAAGATGTCTGAACAATAAAATGGCGCTGAGAACCATCTGATCCAATCAGTGTCAAACGGCGGAAGCTGCTACCATGCCTCCGCACTATTGGAATATCTGCTGCCACCCTGTCTAACTTCACAGTATGATCTGGTGCAACTTCCTGAAGAAAAGACCATAGATCAGGGAAAATACTATGATATCTACTAAAGCAAGAAACAGAAGAAGGGAAACCAAGAAACAAGTCCCATTGATCTCACGACAAGTCCATTATGTCATTTATACAACTAAAGCCTTGTGAATACATTTAGGCCATGGGTTTTACTGCAACACTGACTTTACATTCTACTTACATTTTTAAAGGAGAAGACTAAGATACTTACATGATCAGTAAAGTACTGTCCTGGAATTTCCACATCAACAACATGAAAATCTCTCAACACCCTACTTTCATCTTCCAGCTTAAGCACAGCTGGAAACCGGTCCTCTACATTGCTTTGCAGGACATTTTTCCAATGCTTCAGTCTTTCAGTAAGTTCAGAAAGAGTGGCCGGAAATGTTGCAGCACTGTCAGGATCGAGATCACGTTCAAAATCCTGCTTGTATTCTCTTACAAAGTCGACATGTTTGTTCACTGCATCTGCTGAGAAACATGCTCTACACACGCCAGAAAGCTCCTTCTTCAGAGACTGAGGAACTTCAGCTGTAGTTGCAGTCGGGTACTTGTAACAACGGTGAAGTAGAGCATTAACAACTGCCAACAGTCTCTCCTCTGGCAAAGTGACAAATCTGGATCCGATCTCAGTGAGCAAGATCTGATAAATTTTATCAGAAGACGCATTAGCAACTCTACTTATGCATAAATGAAGAAAAAGATTTACAATGTAGGTAATCCCTTTCAATAAATCAAAACATCTACTGATACTACCCAAGTTTGTAAGGTCTTTATGTAATACACGTATTTATTAAGCCCCTGCAATAATCGAAGCAATCAACCATACAAGTTTGATAATTTCTGTTGACACTAAAGGCACAGAACAGACAAAAGATAAGTCTTAGCCATGAGCCCCTCCAAATGCATCCTTTATAAATATTCATTCTCTCCATAGAATCCAAAACACACAAAGTATGCTGTCCTTCATAAACTTTACAAGAAGAAAAACCAGAATTCGTTTTTCTTTCATATGGTATCAGTGAAAAGGTGCACAAGTTAAAAGGTTCTGAGAAAATGTAACATCCAATCCTTTTCCAAACCTGATAATGGATACAATATCCAATCCTTGCTACAGTATTAATCTTTAACAACCATATTAAGTGAAAAATAGAAGTGTCTCATCTAACCAGACATTTATTTGTGAAAAATAAACAATACCAGTCACCCACCTCAAGTTCACTGGCCAGATTAGAGTGTTTGCTGCGTAAAGTTTCCATTATATCTTTGGCGGCATCAAAAGCACTGGCAGCAGATGCAACTAAACTCAGAGCACTATTACGACGTAGCGCAGCTTGACCACCATCACTGCCTGATGAACCCTGGTGTAAGGACTGGTCATTACCAGAGGGAATACTACTGTCTGGCCTTTCAGGTTCCTGAATTTGAGAACTATTGCCATCCTGTGATCCAACACCTCCACCAGACTGAGCTCCCTGGGGAATATGATTTTCACCAGCTGATGATCCCCCACTCTGGCCAGTCATTCTAGCATTCCCATCAGCAAGGCCCATAGGAGCAGCTGCATTGGCACCAGAAACATTTTGCTGCATTCTTTGCTGTGCCATTGCCATTCTGCCATATTCAGACTTACTTGCGACATCCCGGCGCTCAAGCAAATATGTTCGCAACCAGTAATACAATGCCTGCAATTACATGCAAGATGACATCGGATCTAAAGGTCACTAAGCATATGAAATGCACAAAACACCAACAAACACAACATTACCTGTGGAAAGACAGTAGCAACTTTCATTAGCACAAGCTTGCAATGTGGAGCTTCTGTCCTCTGCAAGGAAAGTAATAACTGTGGAATCCAAGAAAGCCAAACCCAGTTGGGTATCTGCTCCAGGTACTTATCAAATGCCCTCCCAACAGGTTCATTTGGAGTATCAAAACTGAGAAGATATAGAACCCGTGCGAGGTGGCCTCTCGAATTAGGAATACCAAATTTGATGCCTTGTAAGAAGCAGCTAACAGAGTACTCTAACCAAATCTCTTCGTGTGTTTCCTTATAAGCCTGTCAATGGCCAAAATTTATAGCATATTAAACAGAAAAAAAAAAATTGAACCAAAGAAATGAACCTGGAATAAGCAAATACATACCATGTCACAATAGTTTCCCCAACTAATCCACCCCTTCGGCAGGTTCTTGAAAAGACTGATAGCATTTGAATAAGCAAGATTAGCCCCTTCACAATCATTAAGCTTTAACAGAAAGTCTCCCTTGAGGCGAAAGATTTCAGCTTTGTGCTTAACAGAAAAATACTCCAGATTAGTACTGTTTATCAAATTAAGGCCACTAGTCAGCTCTCCCTTCATTTCTAAATAAGCTTTTGCTTGTTCTCTTATTTTCACAAAAGCTTCCTGCAATCATACAAAAGAAAAATGCATCAAACCATGCAGCATATCAAACCATTCAACTTTGCTTCTTTTGGGTTTTCAGTTTATCCTATCTTCTTTTCCGGGGTGTCCGGAAGAGGCATAAGCATTTAGAGCTATGGGAAAGAACCTAAGTAGACAAAATGGAGTGTATGTAGTACCTGAACTTCCATGGTTGAATGTCCATACATCTTCTCCAACACAGACACACACACCTCATAAAGACCCTGCTTACGAGCAATATGAGCAAGCTTATTGACATTCCAAGCCTTGTCACGATATCCAAGGTGATGCAACTGTGAATTTGTACTACCAAAATCCTTAAAAGCATCAATCACAGCATTATACATTTCATTCCTCCATTGAAGTAAATCATACCAAACAGACGAACTGTCCCATTCATTTGGTATCCTTAGCCTCCATGTCTCAAGGATGTCCTTAAGATCAGCATATAGGCCACCATGAACCCCAACAGCAGAATTTCCAGAGAGTTTATTTCCATTGGCAATGTCCACAATTATCCTAGCTGATTCTTGAACTTCAACTAGTTGTTGAAATTGCTGTAGAAGGGAAATTTTGGCATGAATGGACATTTCAGGTAACTGCCACCACTGTTCCAAAGCAAGATCAACACCTTTTCCAACAGTGTTTTCAGCCTCAGCCACGCCATTTGTACTCTTCTCATGAAGGGAAAAATAGGACTGAATAATACGCAGTTTTGGACTATCCTCCACTTGAGCCTTTGGGATAACATGGTCTTTTAAATATGCCCAATCAGGCTGTTTCCACAGACTATCAAGCAATATCTCATAATTTTCAACCATCTTGCCAAAGTCCACCAATACATCCCATTGACTAAGTTGACTAGCACAACTTAGCCACTGCTCCTCCCAGAGACACATTTCAGCTTTTGGAACTGTATTGTTGTAAGTGCCCTGGGTTGCTTTAACCATGGCTTGGTAGAAGAGACTTTGAGCCCGCTGCCAATAGCCATGCTGAACCAGAGAAAGTCCAGCCCGTGTCTCAGCAGTAACTGACCGTTTCTTCCACAATCCACACCTCATATCTTCTTCATTGAGTAATCGGTAAAGCTCAGCAAGAGACTCTGAGCATTTCGTGTCATTCAAGAAAAGCATAACATGACTTTCCAGCAGCGCTAACGCAATGTGCCATGCATTGTAAGTTTTTCCAATGTATTTGATTAATTCACTAGGCATTCGAGGCTGAGGATGACTCAGCTGAAGTCCTTCCAGAAGAGCTTGCACAACATTTGGCCGATGGGTTGCCTGCTTCTTATGATAGTCCTTCGATAACAGAGTTATCATTGGCTTTGCAAGCGCTACCTGTTCTTCCTTGTGCAAAGTCACCCACACAATAGGGAACACCAAAACCCAGAGGTGATACGCAACATTTGCATCCGTGTGTGCCAGTTCTCTCAGTGGAATGACAAGATCAGCAACCTTAAACAAAGGAGAAATCTCAATTTATGATGACTTACGGATAAAAAGTGTAATGCAGACATAATGATGTGTAAAATTGCTGTAATAAAGATCTCACAAGAATAGCTAAAATTGACTTTCAAATATGCAAGAAAAGTCGCAACAACTGTATTAGATAAATGACAAGTCCAACAAGAGTATATATGATTGAAAAATGCATAAACAAATCTAAAAGGGAATTCTGCTCAACAATAGGAGAGCCGAGTTCAAGTATTGCGGGTGGAAATAACTAAAACCCAGATACAGAAGTATGGAATAACAGAAATTTGACAAAAAATGGTTATCAAAGAAATAAATAAACAAGGAAAAGACACCGACTGTAATTGTGATCATGAGTGCTTGTGCCAGTGACAGCCTTAAAGGTATATATGTTCGTCAGCTAAATGAAAATGCCATTACCTGGAGCTTGCTCATTTCATTCAAAAACTGTGCATGTTTTGCTACAAAACTATCAATGGTTAGAGGAGCCTCTTCCGAACCTTCTGGAATATCCAAGACCATAGGTTGTGGCCCTATAGAATCACCAACAGAACCCGCCACTACAAGTGGAGGCACCTTGGCAGAATTTGGAGCTAGCGTTATGGACTTATCTTCAACCAAAATAGCTAAAAGAAGATCAAGCCCTTGCTTCAGCCAAAATACATCACTCAAAGCTTCCCAGTCCTGAATTTGGATGATGTACTGCAATCTTGTGAACAACATTCTCCCAAGGGATTCATGATAAAGAGTAAAAAACTTCATTCTCATTTCAGGATCTTTTGCCCGTATCCCAAGCAAATATTGCCTCTCTACCTTCTGGAAAACTTCGTGACGCAAAGAATGAGCATACCTGGAAATCAACAAGGTTGTTCCATCTCAAGCCATGGTCAAAGCAAGCTGAATTACCTCTCAAATTGTAAATGAATGAGTATAAGTAAAAATGAAGATGGCTTACTTGTTTGAATCTGCACAAAGACCATATAGAAGCTCAATATACTTTTTGTCCCACTCTTCTGCAGCACTGGGCGTGAAGTTCTGTTTATCCACTTGTGAAAGCCTCTGGAGGAAAGAAACAACATCTTTTGGAGAAAGAAAGGTACTAGATGCAATAGAAACTCCAGGTTTTGTCATGTCCTCTTCAATCCATCCCTTTATTACATCTAGTATGCTAAGCAACACAGAAGAGTCAGTACCCTTCTCAGAAAGCAGGGAGTTCAGAATTTGGGTTACAGGCCGTTTACAATCTGGGATGGCCATGACCCTTTCACTAATAAGGCCCAACACAGATTTCAAGTTGGCAATGACGACTCCAACATCAGCACCTTGACGAGAAGAAGTGACAGCAGAATCAGGATCTGATCTCTGACCCTGTACGTGAGAGAATACCATTTTTGTTGTCAACAAAACCACTACTTCAAAAAAATCCTGCCTTGTACAGTTTAAAGAAGAATTGGGCAAGCTCAAACTCAAGAAAAATGTATAAAATGAACTCTAGCTTATACCAAAAGACACTCAGGAATTACTAAATAAACACATCTCATACTCCCACCTATGAATCAGCAGAAACTATTGATAATAAATACAGCATCCAAACATTATGCAATACCTGCCGCACATGGGAACCAATGGATGACCCCATATCTCGAGCCAGGCGCTGAAGAAGACGGACCAGATTTACTGGCTCAATAAAGTTTTTGTGCACCTCTGCCAAGGATTTGATTACATAAAGCACAAAGCTCACCATGCTACCTGAATTGTCTTCTCCAGAAGTCTGAGGAGTTGCAACAGCAGCAAGGTGCTTCTGTATAAGCTCTTCTACCTTTTGATACAACATCTTCACATCTTGTGTTGTATTAGATGCTTCAGGTGGAAAAGCAATGTAAACCATTTTCAAGAGGGAACACATTGACTTCCCAGCATCTAGCACTTTGAACTTGAAGCACGGTTCTAGAATCTTTAAAAAAAATTGTATATTTGAGATGAAGTGCACCAATTGGAAGTAGGGTCATAGTAAATGGTTCTGCCTAGGGACATACCTGAGATATATGGTTGATATTGTTGCGGATGAACAGATGAGGTTGCTTCTCAAGAACCTTGTTCATTACATCTAGACCCTGGGCAAGTGCTGTGGAAGGGTCCTTTGACTGAGAGGGTGGTAGATTGTTGAGCAGCTTCTCCAAATAATTAAATTTGACATTAGCATTTGGCCACACCTCCAAAGCTTGTGATAATAGATCCAAAGCTTGTTTGTACATCAAACTTGCTTCCTTATCTTTGGGCTCTATCACTAACGCTACCTGATGCCAGACCCAAACAAGTTAACATCAGAGAACGAAGAAACCTCAAATCATGAGAAAAAAAAAAAACTTCCACTAGAATAGTATTGTAAAATGGAAAAAATAAATTGAAAAAAGAAACACAATATCCTCAACATTATGAAAAGAAAACAAAGCAGGGCTCCCCCATGGTCAAAAAAATTCAGCTGTACTATCCACCCCCAAAACCCACACACAAAAAAACAGAGGTAATGATTGAATATGAACATCAAACTGTAGCTTCACATAATAAATTGCATTATCTACTGAGTTCTTTTGAGGCAAGTGAATACAGAAAGTCCATACAGAACAGAACTACTTCAAAGACTTGGAAGGGAAGCATCTCAGGAAAATCAGGTTGAAGACCCACACAAGCATTTAACAAATTTGACTTGTATACCAAAAAGTGCAAATTACAGGCAAGAGTATAAATAAAAGCCAAAGATTCACGAACTGTATTCTTTCAAGGAACTGGATCCAATAGCCAATTTCATGTTCACCAAATAGAAGGAAAAGGCAAAAACAGGATTAAATAGAATGAAGTATGCTCCTGCCTAGAGCTTCACAAACCATTTCAGGGAAAAACCATACTCTGATCAGGAAATTAATAATCATTTCCTCCATAGCTGCATTTGGCTTAAACTCTTCATCAGGTTGCCCGCCAGATCCAGGAGTTTCAATATTAGGAATTGATGAAGCACCGCCAGGTGACATAACACAAAGGGATTGAAGACCAGGTTCAACCTTCACACGCTTACTAGGGTCTTCTGAGAATGAAGATCCATCTATTGGATGCTTGGGATCAACACTACCAGCAGAAGCATGACTCAATCCATCAGCATTTTGACCAGTCCCATCATTAGCAGGTACTATTTTCATTTCGCTTTGTCTTTGTCGTTCCCAGTTCACAACCAACCCAGCAAGTTCAATTGCAAGTCGTCTATTTTCAGCCGTAGTATTATATGGCAATCCCAGGCGACTCAGAGAATTCACCATCTGAGGTACAAACTGTGCTCTACAACTGTAGAATAGATCTGAATGGCGAACTATGAGCTGGAATATGTGGATGAGATTAGGGATAGAGTGACCCTCCTCAACGAGAATCTTTTTGGTGTAACGAATCCAGATAGGCATACGGGAATCACCAAGAGGTAACCTTCTTGGAAGTGCTGGCATGAGTATATCAAGTGCTTGTTTAACCAACATTTTATTCTCCGGCTGGCAAGTCCTAAGGAGAGCGACAAATACCTGCAGTAACTAACTCCCTCTAAGATTAGGTTGCACTAAGAAAATAGATCACCACATAGTTCACAGAAAGAATTTAAGTTGTGTCAACCATCAATAAGAAAACCACAAATTCTTCCACAATCCTCATAATGGGATAAAGTAGAAAAGTAACAGACATCACAAACTCATGCAAACACAACCTACATTTTTATCCTATTCATAAGCATAAAAATATAACCTTTAACAAAATATTCTTTTGAAGACTTGCAAACTATTGCACATACGGAGAACAACCTGTAATCAAAGTTGGCCAAATTACAAACAGCATTGTACTGGTTGGAGGCAATGGAATAGAAGGAGATATCTCACAAACAGGAGAAACACATAAGAACTAATGCTTGTTACATACATTTAGAGCACAAATGGATAGAACAGAGAAAACACCATAACCTCTCTACATAGATGGCCTTTGGAAAATAACACAAGAGAAGGTTACAGCAAATGCTTCTGAAGGCTAGCATAAAACATGTCACTGACGAGGGTACATCAAAGCAATGAAATACTATGTCTATTGATACAGCTAATATCAGTGAGGTGATTGAATCTGATTGAATATATAGAAGTCGATATGCACTACAACAAAAGTTCAGGTGAGATAAAGGAATTTATCTTGGAGAGAGCTTTTATAGATTAATTGAAATATATAATTAATAGAACTTTACGCCAGTGACGTATTGCATGCAGATGGCATCATGAAACCACCACAAATAGTGGTACCTGAAGAATAATTTTCTCTGGAGCTTGATAAGCCTCCAAGAAATGGCAGACATTAACAAATGCCCACTGTTTACTAGCACTATCTTCACGTTTCAGATGATTCCAACCAAACTTAATAAGTTCCTTCCGGTGATGAACAAGGTCTGTCTGCAGATACTTGAGAAGCAGAGTAGCAAGTTGCAGAAGCTCTATCCTCAAAGGCTCATCATAATCAGCAGAAACCTACAAAGATAAATCAGGGAAGAAAATGAAATATACCCAAAATCAACACAAGATTAACCATAAGAGAAAATGAACTCCATAAGAACATAAAGAGATGCAATCATTTACCTCTTCTGGAGGGTCGAGAAGCTTGTCAACAATAGTCTTAATTATTGCAGAGTCAACTACATCCCAAGTCTGACCATTCTGAAATGCGTGAGCTAGCATTGGAAGAATAAGCATTTGCATTACAACCACCAAATGATCATGACCAAGTTGTCTAGACTGGAAAAGGTTCAAAAAATGCAGGAGCAGGGTTCTCTTCATGTTGGGTGGATAGCCTTCAGCAACCTTAATCGCAAGCCAACAAAGGGTTATCAAAATTAAGATACATCCATCTAGAGAAAAAACATGATAGACAGATAGCAGCCTAACAAACATACCTCAATGATATAGAACTCCTTCAAGAAGGTAAAATCTATACGAGTACGAAAGAGGAAGATGGAAAGGATATCAAACAGAACATTGATTTCAGTTTTATCATGTCGCAAATAATTCAGGAAGCATTTGACAAGCCATTTGCTCTCTTTGACCTGAAAATTTGTATTCCATAAGTTAGAAGGAAATTCATATGAAAGAAAAATCAAAAACCAATTTCCTGAATAATAAACCAAACCAAAAGCATCATTAGAACATCTTCGCAAAATAAATGAAGAAAAGCAATACTTTTGGAACCTAAGAAATAATACAATTATCTGCTCATTAAGCAATAATTGTTTCTAGACTAATTAAAGTAGTATGGCAACAAAAAGTAAACCATCGTCATTTTCCCCAATAGACTGAGCGAACTAATTATTAATTCATCAAAAACAGCATGAGAGAATAAAAATTTACCACAAGCCAGCTAAAAACAGTCCAAGTTGCTACAAGGATCTCCACTATCAAAACAAAAGTCACGGAAGAATAAATTTTACACTATAAAGCAATCAAAGAGATAAAGCTTTCATGTGGAACAAGCACCTTGGAAACAAACAATTATCCAGGGATGATTATGTAATGAAGAATAAAAATACCAGTTATCACGAAAACACAACGTAACTTGCCTGAACTAAATTTAATTCCTGTTCATTCTGCAGACGGGAGATTCTTGCTGATGACTTCCACATCAGTACCAGAGTATCAAAGATAACACGGTTGTTCTGTAACCAGTTGGGCATCAACTTGACCAAAGTTTTCACTAAGGCAAGACCCTGGAAATAAGCATCTTGAGGAGCCACATTCATTGAAGCTGAAGGAATAGAAGCCTCGACTTGAGGAGTACCAAGGCCTTCATCACCAGTAGAAGTGCTTGGCCGACTCAAAGATTCTTGTACAGCAGATGCATCAGATTTGGCAATAAATTCAGGAAAAGCACTTGCAATTATCTTTTCCGGTGATTTTGCAAGTTCTTCTCTTAAAGGCTGCCCAGCATCTGACCTTATGATGTACATAAAGCTGCAAATATATTAAACAAATCAGAGAACTGTGGAAGCAAAAAAGTAACATAACTGCTCGTACCACAAACCAGGGAACACAATTTCAACAAGCATAATGCCTACCGCCTGAAGTATTTAGGTTGACATAGCCGAGCAAGAAAGTAATCCACAGCAGCAGTTGGATATCGATTCAGGAACTTGGTCAATGGCAGCCTATATGGACTGTTAATCTCACTGTAAAACTGCCCAGGTGGAAGGGCTGCTTCCAATTCGATAGTCAATGTCACAAGATCATCCAGAAATTTCCCAGCCGCAGAGGGAAGCAGGTGGAAGAGTTCGATAATAGCTGCAACCGCAAGAAAAAATACGTGTCAAAAACAGAAGTATATCCGCATAGAAGATACCCCATGTAATTATTAGGAGCAAAGCCGTATCGTACCAGCAGCTATTTTTGGTTCCTCTCCAGCCTTCCATGACTTCTGACACTGTGCTAGCTTTTCAGGTTCCAACCATTTCCTAAGATGCTCCAGTAACTTGCCACCTAAGGTCACATTAAACCAATTGGCCAGTAGTTCAAGCAGGCGGGCCAAACCTTGAAGAAGAGGCATGTTGAGATTTTTAGTGTGGGCCAAGTTAACCAATATAGGCCTAAGGCTACTTTGTAGAAGTTCTTTAGGCATCCTTTGCTGCTGTATGACCTACATAACAAAGACACCATGAATGAAAGAAGAAACTAAAACTAATGAAGTAAAGAATTGACAAAAAGTTATAGCAACAACAAAGAATTGACTGAAAGTTATAGCATGCAACAGAAACAAGCATCCAGCAAAACATGTGTACATAATCCAAAACATCAGTATGCCTTAGGGAGTAGAAGATGAGAGTCCAATGCAAAACATGCTCAAAAATGCCTTTAAATACAACACCCAATGTTCTACATAGGCACACAAAAATTGATTCTCTGCCAAGCCTAACTGCACTCCCTTTTCATCTATTTGTACTTACAGTTCCACAAACTAAAACAAGTTATTTTTCTCCCAACCTCACCAGTAAAGAAATGTCCAAAGGAACATGACTGTAACCTAATCACATTTCTAAGAAGATCCAATAATATGACATAAGCATGGAAGATTAGACAAAATCAATAAGTGATGATGGAATGAAAAAATCTGATGTCAGAGAGCTAAAACCAACCTGTCTCAACCCTTCCTTTGCAACAGCTACAATTTCTGAGGTTCTGCTTGTCAGAGACTTGAAGAACATCGAAATAATTTTTGAGCGCAGTTCAGATTGATTTTGGGTTTTAAAATCGGCCCATGCCATAGCAGTACAGAGTAATTCAATGCAGGCTGTGCGCAGTTTGTTCAACGAGTTTGCAACCTTAGGATTCATAAATTTAATAACCCATACTGTTTCATCAGCCTCAGCTATTTGCAATGCTTCTTGCAGGAAACTAATTAGCTCCTGAGTCAACTTTAGAAGTGGAGGTCTCAAGGCCAAGCAAAAGTTCAGAGCTGTAACAGTCCCCACCTGAAGATACAAGATAATAAGTTCAGATGCAAGAAAATCATAAATAACTCTAGCAACAAAATTTTACCTGTTGCTCAACAGTCTTTGACCGTAATGGACGCCCTACAAGAGGCTGAAGCAAAGGTTGGTATAGGGGTTCAAGCAACTCAGAAACCTCACTACCAGTCCTGCTTGCGAGAAGTGCTAAACAAGACTGCACAATCCTCCTCACATTGATAGACACATTAGGATTAAACAATTCCAAGGCGAAGTATTCAACTACTCCTTGGAAGCTTTGCCTCCGCGCTTCACTATTTGCTTCATCAACATTATTCACCACACGAAGAACTTGTGTAAGCACCTGGCTGGTCTCCTCCTGCTCTTTAGTGGCATAAACAGGAAGTCTTTTGAGAACAAAAACAAGTCCACGCACAATACGCACTTGAAAAGCACACAAAGTTTCAACGGTGACTTTCCCAACCAAAGCACCAAGCCCCATGACTCCCCCCATTTGTGATTGCCATGTACATCCAAAGCAACAATGCAGAAGACGGGGAAGAAGCTGCTCAAAAACAGGGACACGAACACTGGGAGGTGGAGAATATACAGGACTCATTGATGGGCTAGAGACCATCATAGGTGTAGCAGGACCTCCTCTTGACATCAATACATCTGAATGTTTTGAGCGAGCAAGGAATAGAAGTGTCTCAGCAAATATATTTAGTGCATTTAAAGCTGCCTTGGCATGCAGTCTATTTTCATCTGCCAGGACATCCACTAAAGCATCCAAAAAGATAAGAGGGTCCAACTCTTTCAGGTTGGAAGAAGTACTATATCTTGACTTTGCACTAACAATGGTGCTAGACGAAAGCACAGAAGCACCAACTGGAGCAGCAGAAAGAGTACCATGGGCAGCAGAGCTTTCTATATGAAATATGATGGCAAAATGTCGACAGACACTGATGACATACTCATCTTTGGAATCATGCAGATCTGGTTCAGCACTTGCTGCGATAATGGTCATAAGGAGAATTTTGAAAACAGATCTTTCAGCAAGGAGTTGAGTCTTTGTCTTGACGCCCAGGTCAGCCTAGAAGCATGACATTTCAATCATTACTATATGAATCAAGTTGGAAATAAGATAAGAAGATAACCTGAAATCTCTCTAACTCTCAGGCAACTACTAGATTAAATAAATATCTGATATTGCTACAGCCAGCAACATAAAATAAAGGAATTACCACCAATGAAGTCATCAACAGGTTTTTAGAAATAAACACATCAACTAAGTTACATCACCAACCTTTATATCAGATGTCTCTGATCTTCTCCAAGATGGATCAACTGAGGAAACCAACAATGTCGATAGCATCCTAGAAGTAAATCCATCATCAGTAGCACTACCTGGAAGATTAAGTTGAGATGACAGGCATACACGAAGAAATTTCAGAGCTTGTTTTCGGTAGAAAGCATCCACAATAGCACTTCTTTGCATGACAACAGCCACCGCAAGATTTATACAACGATCTAACGGCACCAAAAATGGAGTGGATGGTTCAAATGTAAGGATCACACGAAGCCCATGCTCAGGATTCTCCTTGCATTCAAGAGCAAGAGGTTCTTTGAGAAAACGCCTATTACGCCCACCTAACTTGCCAAGGAGCTGCAGAGACTTCCCACCCCAAGGATAAGGTGCGGGCCTCAAATGAGACCATAATGCCAAAATCACCTCAGACATGACATTTGCCATGCTTGGTTCCAAAAAATCAGGATTCAAACTATCAATCCAGAACTCAAGTGTTCTTAAACCAAGACTCACTAGGTCATCACTTCCTTTGAGACACATAACAAGAGGCTTCATCAGGCGAGGAAGGTAAGGTAACAGTGAACTTAACCGTGCAGGCAGTGTCAAGCAAAGCTCCAGTAGAAGTTCCCTCATATCTTCACCATTAGGCCCCTCAAGCAAAGCCAATAGCATACTCAGACAGAGTTGCAGCATAGAAATCAAGTCACGCAATAGAAGTTCAAATTTTCCTCCAGCAAGGGCGCGGAACATTGTACGAAGGAGTTGCAAATAACCAATGGGTTTTTCTACCTCAGTTGCATTTTTCATGCAAGTTTCCATAATAACATGCACATGAGGTTGCAGAATGCGCTCACAGTCTGAAGGAGCCTTTGCAACAGCACCAAACAAAAACCGAAAAAGATGCAAAACCAGCTTTGCTGCAGGTGAATCTGGATGCTTCAGGACATCAAGTTTGCTGCTTACAAGGAAGTTAACAAGGACATCTGCAAATGGTCTAAAGACCTTTGGTGCTTGCAATAGGCTGGAAAAGATGTGAACTAGCTGTGTGTTAGAAATCATGCACTCAAACAATTCAGGCATGCACAAGGAGAACATGTCCATTAGATCCCGTGGTTCCATAATAGCCAAAATCTGGGAAAAAAGATGGATCATTTCTCTCTCTTCCTCCTTCTCCTTGAATAATGCCAAGCAATGAACACCACTTTTAAGCACACCAGAAGCTTTCCAAACCTACCAACAGTTAAAACATAAAGTGAATTAACAACATTCCTCGGCCGCAAGCATTCCCTAAACAAGGATTGAAGTGATGTAATTGAGGCCAGTGGGCAAGATCAAATGCTGCATTAGCATAATACCTCATCTTCTCTCATTCCTTTAAAAGGTTGAGGTGCTGATGAACTAGTCGAGGCTGAGGCAAGAACTTGAGGAGGCGTCCCCTGAGTGGAAGCCGAAACCTAGAACCAGCTGGACCACATAAGAAAAAGTAGAAATATGAAGGTGGAACTTCTGGAACAGTTAATATTATATACCTGTGATCGAGGCAAATGTGCATGGGTGATGCTCCATATTATGGTTTTCATTCCTAAAAGACGTAAAGGTAACTAGTTACAAAGAAAAAGAGCAGACTAACTCAAATTAGAAAAGAGCAAGACGGTTCATCTATCATTCATGATCTACAGGGTAATGTTAGTGAATTGTTACCCATAACCAAAGTTTTAATCAGATGCTTGCAATCATTGACTTCCTTAGAGTGCTCCACAGGGACTTGCAAATTGAGTACCGCCTAGAAAATTACACTTCACGGTCAAGAGAGAAGACCAAATACAAACAAAGAAATTTAATCACAGAACAATACTACTAAAGTAAACTTTCCGGCATTTCAAACATCACCTCTAGTCTATGAGTGTTCTTTCAAGCAAAAAGGAAGCAACAACAGCCAAGTAACAAAATAATCCATTAAGTCAGTAACGGTATCACCCTATTGTACAATCTTTATACTAGTGGATTCTCATTCTGTGTTCAAGAGATTCATGATCTAATTTGCACTAGAAAGGCAATGTCCACTACACAGGAAGAAGTTTTAATTTTAATTGTTTTTTATTATTTTTTTTATAACCGAGAAATCCGTCTGTGACCCGGCCTTTGGACCAATCACAGCCTTCTAAACTCGGTGGATAATGGGCCTGCCCCTCTACCCTTCTCCACTTAAATACCAAGCTTCGCTTTGCATGGTGTGGGGCTTGAATCTGCGACCTAAGCCACAAATCTTCCACCTTTTGCCACTTGAGCTAGGCCTTGGGGGCAGGAAGAAGTTTTAATTATGAAAACGAAGTTCAGGCACATAAATGAACTTTTGGCAATAAGAAGCTTATTTTTGATAATTAGTGGTAGAAAGAGATTCTTTTTATTCTATTTAAGGATCCCAACAACCTCTCATATAAAAGTTATGTCTTACTTATCAGAAAAATGGAATAACAAATCCAACCTCTCATATAACTATCACTTAAACAATTTATTCAATTTATACCATTGAATATGCAAATTATCAATACACATAAAACAAATTTAAAATAAGGCATTAGAACTAGAAGAATTACATAACACCTCAAAAATAGCTTGACAACTCAGGAAAGCACTGAATTGAGGAAAGCAAAGATATTCACGAAAATTACCTGCACTGGAAGTTCTAGTTTTGACCTCAATGTAGATCGACCTTTCACATCCTCCCCCTCTTCGAGTAACTACAATCCAAATATACGGAGGAAGTATTAGTCTGAATACAGCTGATTGGTTTATAAACAGGGAAGCGGGAAATATCCGACAAATAAGCACATTTGATGCCATTGTATTCAGGAAGTCACTGTGAATGTCATTGAGCACAGTACACATGTATAAACAAAATTCGTAACACTAGATTAGAGAATATTTCATAATATTCCCATGGATACCATAGAATAATTTATATTTATAGACTACTTAATTAGTTTTTCTACGAAGAGAATATTTAATTACTTAATTAGAAGCAATGAATATCTATTTACAAAATTGTGCACAACCTAATACTCCTACATTATGAGCTGTCTTGGACATCTCTTTTATTAAATAATAGGCAGTACCAAGATGGTACTACAGAATTACAGAGATTAAACTGGATTTAGATTGCATAAAGCTGAAGGGAATCCAAACAGCAAACCAAGAACAACAAAGTTCTTGGACATCGATACCCAACAATTTCAGAACCTATTTTTATTAATTATTTTTTCTATTTGCACACTTGATATTTAAATTTCTAATGAGTTAATTGGAAAGGGAAGTGAATCATAATACACAGATTGAAAACTGGAATATGATATGTGATTATATTGAACAATCAATACTGGTCGGAACTAGGATAACAAAAAGGGAGAGCTAAACTGGAAATAGCAGTACTATTTTTGTGAGTTTAATAATCTCCAACTTACAACCATGAAGCTATACAAGATTAAAAAACAATAGACTGCAACTAAGTTCAAAGCTACTTGTATCGAGACAACAAAAATAAGGATAAATTATATGGTGTTTAATACAGGCTTTTTGTTCTGCATCCGAACATAGAGTTAATAGAGCTACTGATCTTTCTCAAAAATATAAGTCAATAGAGTTACAGGAAGCCCAAAGACCCAAGAGAATTCCACATCATCTAACTGAAAGTTGAAATCGATTTATTACCTGCGGAATTGTACGCTTAAACGTGTTGAATTTGCCGACAAAAGCGTCCAAAATCCGACCCTAACACAAATATAATGACATGAGTTCTAGTACACAAATATCTTTAGTAACTGTGGTTTTCCAAGAAACAAATAGTCTTAAAATATGCAATAGTAGTCCCAGACCAACAAAATCCTTGCTTCATCCATCGATTGCTGGTCAACACCTTTCTCAAAAATTGGTTCCACCTGTCAAAGGAAGATGAGGGTATCTGTCAAATTGAACATTGACCACCACCATCTAAAGGTCCAAAGCATCTAGTTACAATACAGGTGCAATGACGGGGGAGCAGATATACAAAACTCTTTCAGAGGAGAGAATATGGTCCTTACCAGATTTAACATCAAACGAGCACATGTGGTATGGATGCTGAGCGACAAAGAAGCATCATGCATGTTGCTTGAGAAAAGATAAATTATCCGTGATAACTGCACACAAGTAAATCAAAATATATCTTTCTCAGTAGTAGCAGAGGAAAAGAAAGCATATGCAGACGGAATTATCAGTTGAAAGATGGGAAGAAAATACAGATCACATAAGAAATTTGATAAATAAATATTAGACAAGGAGATGTTCATCAACCACAATATTTCAAGCATTAATTAATCGAAGAAGCAAACTATCAGGCAATTCGACCCCTCTCCTTCCTTGTCTTAAGCTTCTTTGTCACAACTAATACCGTTTATCCGTAAAAGTTTTTCTTTGGTAAGGCCTTTATCCAACATAATTATAACAGAATCAGAATCATATAACATTCCACTGTGTTGGGGAACCAGGGAGGAGGTGCAAAGGCATTCATTCACATAAATCATTTCACCAAGAATCATCTTTAAGAAGGCAATAAGACCAACAGACTACCACGGAAATCAACATCTTCTTGCAAAAAAGGACAAAAGTATTAAAGCATGCAATACCTGGGACAAAGAAAGATCCCCCCTGACATGGTGAACAATCTCCGCCAATAGGCTGTAAGCCAAAGGTCTCAATGTCTCAAAGCATGCACGGCCAGTTCCAACAAGGACCCTGATGGAGTTTATTTCAAACATCAAATTGATACATCTAACCAAGAGAGACTTAATTGACTAATCCTTACTCATTCCTGAATTCCCACAGACAAAAACAAGATAAAAAATACGATCCACAATTGCAAGAAACATACACCAAGAAGGCAAGAACTGGCAAGAAGTTTTTCAAACACATATACATACTTTAACAGCGACTTAGTGGATACATTTTCTTGGAGGAGTGCTAACAGCAACAAATTTTATTTAATGTTGTTGGTTAGTCTCCTAATCTTGATTCCTATCAACCCTTTCCAATTGTCTGCCAGCAAAAGGCACAGTTCTGTAAACACACTTCAATACACCTAGTTCCAGAAATTGCCATAAGCCCCACTGCAATCCACAAATTAGATTCTACGTGCAGTTCAGGAACTTCCTAACCAGATAAATATATATAGAAATGCAAGACTGGGCCAAAAGGCCAGTAAAGTAGTACTAATCCAGGGACAAGGCAAATGCATGGACACTTCTACAGGTAATGGTGACTGGGGAACACTTCACAAACAGCTTTTACCGCTTAATGCTGAACAATTTTTATCAACCTCATTTAAGAAACTAAATTTCTGCAGCCACAAGCAAACAAGAGTTTTTTTACCAGCCAACATCTGATTGAAAGTTTACCTCTCTTCCAAAAGAGTGTCAATAAGGGGAAACAAACCCCTCTTGAAGTCTGTCCCAAGAACATGTTTGAGGGCCACCAGCAGTTCCTAAACCAACAAAGTTCAGTTTTCAACTATATGCAAAAGCAATGAAAAGTCAAGTTTGCAAGGAGCATCTCAAGGAGTTCACCTTTCGGATAGACACCGAGTCTGAACATGTGACGAGTAGATTCACAATGCTTTTACATATACTCTCTTCATGCGGCTTAATGTAGTCAGCAAAACTCTTCAACAGGTAAGTCAAGAAAGAAACTGTCTGCAGATTTGAACAAAAGAAGTCTGTTTAGTCCTCCCCCTCAAAATGAATGGGAAAATGTAAGTTAACTAGAAAAGAATTAGATAAAGGTGAACAGAAAACAAGCAGAAACGGACATATTTTCCAATTTATTGACGATGGAGGTAAAATAATATTAATAAATCTGGGTCGTCACTTTTTTTGGTAAGTATGATTAATAAGAATTTGGGACATTCCCTCAAACATAACTGCTTGTGCTCGAACAAAATTTTAAGTTAATAACCATGGTGTTCATGCCAACTTGTGTGTGCCTCAACTGATTTACCAATTACTTCCAACCTCCTGCTAGTGCACGTACAGAATATTTCTACCCACCAAAGCTTAGACAGATAGGAAAACTTCACCTAGTGTCGCTCTTATGGCATTCTAATCTTGGTACCAAGGTTGTCACTCCAACTCTTCAACCGCTCGGCAACTTCATTCGGGATTTTGCGCTTGGACACACTACTAGAAATCACGAGAACGCTCCACCCTTGAATTTCTTTTAAATTCTTTTGGGTGGTGGGTGGTGATGTTGAGTGGTGGATGGCCTTCTGCTATATATTTTAATTTCCTTTTCCTGTTGGTACTTTATGCCACAGACTCTTCACAAATTCACTCAAGATCATCATTTTTTTCAGGTAAGGTCACTCTATGATCAGTTAATTATGCCAGGGAGTAGGGACAGCCTGATGGCAGAAGAAAACCCACTAGACATGGCACAGCAGAATGTACAGAAAACCAAGTTCTCCAAAAATGAGCATAAGTAGGTCATGTCAATAAACTAAAAGCAATAGATCAAGAATAAGATTAAAAGAGCCTCTAGTTACCATTATCAAAAAAAAAAAAAAAGAGTTTAAAAGAGCTTCTTTTCTTCGGAAACTCAGAGAACTATCATGAGCAATTGTTAAACATCTTGATGATCAGAATTGGCCTAAAAAGGAGGTGACTAGTACCAATTTGCACAAAAACTGAAGAGCTCAAATGAAAAGAGTATTTCAAGAGATCAAAATCTTACCTTAACCTGCGCACCCTTCAGTTCAATAAAGTGGGTCTTCAAATGAGGAGGCACCTTTTCAGGCCCCGCCACTGATATGGCTGAAACCATCAAGGGCAACAAATGGGGAATATTTGTCTGAACCAGCCGGCCATATAATTGAAACAGGAACATCACCACCAACGGACTCTCAGTAACTATCTTAAATGATCTCGTGGTGGGATTAAGCTGACCAGCACCAAAATACCCATTAGAAGTACTCATTTGATCTGACACCTCCATTGGCTTCACATCTGCCTCACCCAAAGAGGACACAGACGACGTGGGCATGGGCGGTGGAGGCACTGCCATTGCCCCACTCTCAAAGAAATAGCTTACAGTAGCCCTAAAATTCTGGTAAATTTTACAAACAAAGTCCAAAAAGGGTTGAACTTCATTTTCTAAAGAAGGCCTAAAGTTCCGAAGCAAATCAAAGATAATACGGATGCAAATTAAGCCATTTTCTTCATTATCCGTTGTTAAAACGTGCATTGCCACCTTCAAAAGCTCCTGTACAAATGGTCTTAGTACTTCACTATGAGGAAGCCTATTTAGTATCTCAATCACAATGTTCCTCAGCTTATGTTCAGGATTATCTGAGAACTGTGGCTTTGTAATATGATATAAAACACCAGAAAACGCCCGAAAATAGCATTTTAAGAAATTCAAATACTCCCCTGTGTGCGTTATCTCCAAACTATCCCGTACCTCCATTGCCATCTGTAGTCTTGTTTGAATTGCTGTTGCACACACATATACACAATTAATAAGAAAGAAAAAAAAAGAAAAAAAAAAACACAGTGAACAGTAAGGTAGTGAAGTACGGAGGTCGGCTTCAAAAAGGTGCCGCGAATGCTGCTCGAAATCCTGAATAGGACTCATGTTGTATAAACCCTCAAAACCTGATGCAGAAATCAACAGTCTTTGAAGCAAACGGACTTGAACTGGGGTTTAAGTTACGACAAATTGAGAAGCTTTTCAAGAGAACTGAATTTCAATAATTCAGAGTTGTAATTTGAACGAATTGGGACTGAAATTGCTGGCTTTGTTTGTGAATTTTTAAAGGGGGATTTTAGACTAGGGTTTTGAGAAAGGATCTAATTGATCGAAACTGCACAAGACGGGGGAAGTAAATTTCGTTCTCTCCCTCTCCCACGACGGAGGATTCTAACTCCGCCCGGTTCGCGGTGAACGGGCTATTTAAGGTTCAACTGGAAAAAAAATCGCGGTACACTCCCTGGTGTTTGTTATAATTGTAATTTATCCCTAATGTCTTTCATAAGTTCACTTAACTACAATTTTATTTTATTTTTGTGAGTTTAACTTCCTTCTTATGATCTAACTAAGTATCAACTTATCATCAGAAATGTTAATTTTTCTTATATTGGGTCAAAATTTCACAATACATGTAAGTGTATGTTTGACTATATTAGTTTACATTTATGTTTTATAAAATCAATAAGATCAAGGTAAATATGCGCGCTACAAATAGTCAAGATCGTATTTAAATTAAATATAAAACAAACTAAATTTTATTGACGGAATTATGTATTTATTACTCATAATTTTTAAGAAAATCTATGGCTATCCGGAGATATTTTCAATGTATCAATGCAAAAAAATATACTAAATTTTTTCCTTATTAAAAAAAATTAAACAAACTTGTCAATATAAAAATACTACATTCATTAAGTAAATATATGTGTTATAAATAGTCAAGATCGCATTTATATTAAGTAAATAGAAAACAAACTAAATTTATTGACGAAATTATATATTTATTAGTCATAATTCTTAAGAAAATATATAGCTATTCCGAGATATTTTCGATAGTATCAATGCAAAAAGATATAATGGATGGCTCGTTCGTAAATACTTGTAAAAAGGGGCAAAGAATGAGCTATTTTACAATAATAAGATGGGAAAATTACGCGGTTAAGTAAACTTATATTACTCATCATAGTTATAGTTTGTTATAATTGCCACTCGCGACTAACATTATGCATAAATTATGTGGGCTGACTTCGAATTTATATAATTAGTCACGTTTGTATATGTATAATTCGCCAGAATATACAAATATATAGGTATAATATACAATTAGCTAACCGATATACATATACAATTCACCTCTCTCCCACTCTCTGCCCTCTCTCGCTCGCCTCTCTCCTTCCTCTCCCAATCTTGCTCGACTCTCTCCTCCCTCTTCCAATCTCGCTTGCCATATATACAAATGCATATGTATAATATACAATTATCTAACCGATATACATATACAATTCACCTCTCTCTCACTCTCTGCCCTTTCTCGCTCGCCTCTCTTCTTCCTCTCCCAATCTCGCTTGCCATACATACAAATGCATATGTATAATACACAATTATCTAATCGATATACATATACAATTCACCTCTCTCCCACTCTTTGCCCTCTCTCGCTCGCCTATCTCCTCTCTCTCCCAGTCTCGCTCGCCTATCTCCTCTCTCTCCCAGTCTCGCTCGCCTATCTCCTTCCTATAACATGTACCTATGAATTATAATTATCAAACTATAGATATGAAGAGTAATTAGGCTATTTTTGAGTTGTTATATGTGAAAGTTCCTCTAATAAGATTACTGTTCTTTTTAGTCAGTCAAAGAATTTTCTAGTAATTCAATATAAATATTAAATTATAAATTAATATTGATCTCCATCGAATCTTTCAATTGTTATTATTTTATATATCGAGAGAATGGAGAGGGGGAGAGAGAGAAATAGAGATATATATTATCGTATCATATTTTTATCTTTTTTAACTTCTATCACAATTTTTTCACTCATCAAATAAATAAATATAGAGAGACTTCAATAGTATCACAAAAAGATAGATTTTTTCCTTATCAAAAAAAATTAAACAAAGTTATTAATATAAAAATACTACGAATACATTCATTGCACTTTGCAATTCACAATTTTAGAAACATTTGCAAAGGTGGAATTTGTAGCGTTGTCCGTAATAATATTGATTAATTGATTTTGGGCTACTTTGAAAGCAGTTCATGCGCTATAGCCTATAAATATATTAAGGCTGAAGTGGTAACATTACATCAACAGCCAAAAATAGCATATATTTTTTGAATAGCCTCAGACCTCAGTCTATTATAAATTGATGATAATTCGATTGAGGCTATCATATTGTTATATTTATTTATATAAATCAAACTTTTTATTAAAAAAAAGAGAGGATAACTTCTGTCCTTAATAACAAAAATTCATCAACAATAATAAAATTATCGAAAAATCTTATTAGCGATGAACAATTTAACAATATCTCAATAATGAGTTAGTTAAAATAAAATAAAATTGTAGTGTATGTTGATATTTCTAATGATTGTATATTGTAGAAAGATGTAGGAGAACCCCGCAGTTTAGCATGAACAAAATAAAGCAGCGGACTTATTAGTCATAAATGACGTTTTAGTATATGCAATATATTATTTATGTGATCTTAAACTGTTTTTTATGTTGTTTTTAGAAATAGAAGTAGACATATCAAGAAAGAACATGAAAGCGAATAAATAATACTATATTGATTTTAAAAATATGTATACATAAACATCTAATTTTACAAAAAAAAAAACACTAAAAACTATGAATTCACATGATCCAAATTTTACATAAAAATTTGGCATGTTTTGTTATTTCTTTGGATTTGGTTGATACTAGTAATGCAAATAACCTGTTGTGCATTTTGGTACGAAGTACGTCTAATATTTCTTTACACAGAAATAAAAATAAAACTCATAGTACTATAGAATTGTTTATGAGTTTATTTGGAGAAAACTTACATAAATTCACTCTTAATTTATGAGCTAATTGCTTAGATATACTAATATTACATATCTTATTAGATTTCAGTGTGTCTAGATACGTCCAGATATATGTATCTACGAGGTTCAAATTAGATGTAATTTGCTATAGATATATTGTACTCAATTTAAGTGTAATTTGTTCTAGATACATTATATTCAAGTGGATTCGCATGTATTTGTAGTACATAACAAATCTCGCTCGCCACTCTACTGTGCATCTGGTATCCTAGATACATGTGAAATACAACATATATATGTATCTAGTGTGTGTTTAATGTGACTCCCATGTATCTGATATACATAACGAATCTCGCTCGACTCTCTCCCTGTTTTAGTGTATTTGGTATAAAAAAAATACATGTATTTAAGTGTATCTTTCTCAATATATGATAAAAAATAATAATTTAATTAGTGATTATATACGTAATATTATGCAAGTATATAGATAATAATAGTATATATGATAGTGAAATATGTCTAATCATGTAATTTTTCTTTTATTTATTTACTTTCTCAAGTTTTATATCTTTAAATTTTCAACTACCTTTGTTATACAAATTAGGGTGATTTGAACAAAGGTAAATTTTCAATTATATTGATTAAATTTGAATTCCGTTAAGAGAAGTCATGGGACATGCCCTTACATCAACAAATAAAAATTGAAAGCACACTCGTAACGGATATCAGAATAACTTATGATACTTTAATCATCATAATTTTTTATTTAATATTGGGAAAATACATAAAAAAACTTTTAAACTTGGCAGGAAAACTTATTTTAATACTTTAACTATACAGATGTTTATTTACCTCCCTAATCTCATTTAAAGTGAATAAATATCCCCTTAATGCTGACGTGACATAAAGAAAATAGTCAAGCACGTCTTTTTTTTATTAAAAAATTGGTCCCACTAATATATGTATTATACAATTAAAAAAGAAAAAAAAATCACCCACCCCTACTTTCATCTTCTCCAAACCCACCCACCCCCCAATCCCCTTTTTCTACTTCTGCAAAAAAACCCAGCCCTTTTCACTTATTTTGAACCCCTTATCTCGTCCCCTTTATCCTTCTTCGAACACCCCCATTGTATCCTACCTCACCTGCATCTTAATCTTCATCTTTTTTTCTTTTTTTCAGATCTATTAAAGAGAGAAAAATCATTAAACTTTGTTCCGATCAAATTTGAGAATTCTGTCAAACAAAAGAAAATTTCATTAACACATTTTTATGATTTCAAAAATTATGATTGTTGTATGTCATGAAAAAATAAGGGTTTTTGAAGATGGAATATTGAAAAGGATTGTTGTTTTTTTTTACTAAAGGGTCAAATTCATCTACATTTTCAGTTGATTTATTTGTCCTCAAATACCAAAGAGAGCAATAAATCGGTAAAAAATTTAATGTAGGTCCATAATTGTTGCAATCTCATATCAATGGATATTGATAGAGAATGTATGAGAATTTTCTCAAAAGAAATTGGTGAAATTGTTAGAAGATATTGAGGTTGAAAATAGAGAAGTCATTAGTGAAAATTAATGATAATCAAGCAAGAACTGAGAAAATACTAATGGAGGTGGAAGGTAGTGCATCCATTGGAGAGAGAAGGGAAAAAAATTAAATTTTTAAAATTAATTTTTGACATGGGAGAGAGAAGAATAAGTAGATTTCTAACTCATTTTCTCTTAATTGCAGGGGCGTAGCTACGTACTGTTCAGGGTGTCCAATTGGACACGAAGACGGAAATTATATAGTATATACAAGTAAAATAATATATAAAGTGGTTAAATAACGTATTGGACACCCTTAACACAACTAGGTGTTGTAGTCTATGGTTTAAGGTGCCTTGAAAGAGCCAAGTCTTTAAGCATTTGTGAGTTCAAATCTCGCTAGCAGCAGCTTTAAGCCTCTTCTTTTTAAAAAAATTCATGTATATTTTCAATTTTTTACCTCTTTTTTTCAAAAAATTTCATGTATATTACGTACTTTTTTTCAACAAAATTCATGTATATTACGTACTTTTTTTTAAAAAAAATCATGTATATTATGCACTTTTTTTCCAAAATTTTTCATGTATATTACGTACTTTTTTTGCAAAAAAATTCATGTATATTACGTAGTTTAATTTTTAAAATTTCTAGTGCACTCTTTCATCTTTCTTTTTTTCAAATTTTTTCATGTATATTACATACTTTTTTTCATGTATATTACATAGTTTAATTTTTAAAATTTCGGGTGCACTGATTCATCCAAAATAAAAAATGTACTCGTATACAATTTCTGGACACCCTTCGTAAAATTTCTGGCTGCACCACTGCTTATTTGGTTGGTGAGTAGAAAATATTTTTTAATGTTTGGTTAGTGAATGAAAAATATTTTTCAGAAAATATCTTTTATTTTTGGCTTGAGACTGAAAAATACTCTTTAGAAAAATTCTAATCCAAAAACCAATCTCGAAATTTGACCTAGGACCGACCTCGACACTCAAATTAGGACAAGACCCCAATGGTGGATTGAAAATGAAAAAAAAATAAAAATTGAAATATATCAAAAAATATTTTATTTATTTTTCTAAAATAATATGACGGGAATGCCTGGGTGTAGGGGGGTAGGGGGTGGCGTAAAAAAAGATTTTTTTTAAAATTTGAAATATTTTTCAAAAATATTTTTGTTTAAAATGATGTGGTGGCTTGGGTGGGGGTGGCCTTATTGGGGAGGGGGTGGCGTAAAAAATAGATAAAATATAAATTTGAAATATTTTTCAAAAGTAATTTTTTTTGGGGAGTAGGGTAGGGAGTAGGGGTGGTAGGGGAAAATTTGAAACACTTTTCAAAAGTAATTTTTAAACTTTTTTTGTTTGAGGGGGGGAGGGGGTTGTTTGGTGGTAGGGATAAAATTATGTTTGAAATTTAAAAAATAAGAAAATTTTAAAAAATTATTTTCTTTAATGGGGAGAGTTGGGTCCGGGGTATGGGTAGAGTATAATATTTTTTAAAGGATGATGTAGAGTTTTGAAAAATGTTTTTCTTGATTTTGGAAGGAAAGTCATTTTCCTTAAATTTGAGAAAAATGAGTTGAATTGGAAAATATTTTCCAAACATTTAAGCCAACCAAACATAAAAAAATTGAAAAATGTTTTCCTCCGTACCAAACACACCTTAATTTAGATGTTTAAATTATGATTTTGTCCTTACATATATTAGATTATAACAATATAACAATGAGGACATGCAAGATGAAACTTCTGGTCTAGTGAACATAATAATAATAATTACAATTCACATCACATGATCAGGAGAACACTTATATCGGAATTTAGTACACTCTTTGTTTTAATTGTGATCTTTTTGAGAGTCAAACGATATGAATTTTGATTAATATTCTTAAGATATATATTTTTTCATCATATTGATATAAAGAAAGTCGCAATTTATAGTACTTTATGTCGTGTTTTTGAATATCTAAAATTTAATTTTAAAATATCAAATTTATGTAATCTAATTTAACTTTAAAAATTAATTAAATTAACTCTCGAAAAGCATAATATGATAATTATAAAGGAACAGACCAATCGATTGTGCCTCCTTCTGTCAAAGTGATATATCTACTAGTACGTAGTTATACATGAAAAAAGACATCGAAAATACATGTATTTTAGTGGGGCTCCTCTCAAATGGGTCAGGAGGGAGGTCCATTTCAAAACAACGAAATTGGGTCCCTTTAAAGGTTCACTTCTGGTGAATACTGTGGCGGGTCATTTGCATTTTTGTCTATACCTTATGTCGGTCTTTAATTTTTTTTGTCGGGCATACATTTATGTTTTCATATTATAATATTCACAAGTTATGTCTTGCGCCTTAAATTATCTTATATCCTATAGGCATAAGTTTATTTGCTGAAGATAAAAATTAAAGACCAATCAATTTAAATTTTAAAATATAAACAATAAAGACTTGCAAAATTTCTTTCGTTATCCGTCTTTTTCTTTATCAATATTGCTGTACTAAGATAATGTATATGTATTTGAAATGGGATGGTTGAACTACCAAACAGACGAAATAAAGAGTAAATATCAGCATCAAATAACAAACAATGATTTGCATACATATCTTCTAGTGAAGTAAACGCGAAGAAATGAATTCCCTCCCACCTAGCTCCAATAAGCTCTTTCCTAAATGATTTTATTAGGTAATCCTACAATTATCCTACCAATTTGTAGCAAACATCTCTCTATTCCTTGGTGGTTCTCATATATATATTAGTCCAAATTGGCGATAACACATCAACTTCATTAATGCAGTTGAGTTGGAGTTTTAATTTTAGTATCCTTTTGATCATATTATTAATTGTTAACATTGTGAATTGTGATAATTGGGAAATGGAAAGAGAAGAAGGCGTGGTGGTGCGGGGACGTGTGGAGATTGATATGCGGCAGCCTTTTCGGTCCGTGAAGGAAGCAGTTATGTTGTTTGGGGAAAAGGTTTTGGCTGGAGAAATTCATGCTAAGCAACTTCAACAGGTTTTTTCTTTTTCCTTCTTTAATTTCGTCATGTTATATATATATGGACTTATTACTATGTGATGCATTTCCTAGTATTTTTTTGGTTAGAGTTTGAGTCTATATGCATCGACAGCAAAACTTAATATTTTCACAATCAGCTATTTACAAATATGAGTTTTTATTTTATTTTATATATATACTATTAGGTCACTCAAAAGATATCTACGGACAAATCAAGTGTGAGATTTGTAATGTTAAAAATAAACAAGTGAAGGTGTAGAAATTTCTTATATTGACAATGCATGCATATAACTTAAACTGATAAGTTATATGTATATCTCTATGGAAAAATATACTATGAAATTTATTAGGATGCTCAACGTCATGTGCAGAGCAAGGCAAGTAGTACCGGTGGACAAAACCAATTTAAGTTTGGAACAGCGCGAGTTGAGCTTGAAGAGACAAAGCAAAGCCTCCAGAAAGCTAAAGAAGAAGGAGATTTTATGGCGCATTGCCTTCAATCTCTTAGAGAAGAGTTGGAACAGACTAGAAGAGAGATACAACAGTTGAAAAGTACAAGAGACGTAGTACCGTTAACGGATTTTGATGATGATGAGATTCATGAAGAGCTAAAATTCATTGAGCAACCAGTTGATGTTAAAACACAAACCGGAGATGAGGAGGAGGAGATCGAGTTCGAAAAGAAGAGGTCTGTCAAGTTTGCTAGTCCCCCACTGCTTACTAAGATCATTGCTGTCAACAAGCTGGAAGAATGTGTTAAGAAAGAAACTTGTGAGAAAAGCCCTAATTCACATCTCAAGAAGAAATTGAAGAGGAAGCCTTTAATCCCTTTAATTGGTGCATTGTTCTCCAAAAAGAAGGGAAATAAGGAAAAATAAATTCCTCATACTGCTAATGATAGGTATTTTGTGCCTCATACAACTGACACTAGTCGTGGCTTCTAACTTTAGTTGTATAAGGCACATGATAAAAAAAAATTAAACTAGCATATTTAAATACTCTACCCGTACAATTTAAGCTTCTAGCCTTGTTTTGAATAAGGAAAATGGTAGAGGTCTCAAAATGATTTGTACCATTTAAGTTGTTAGCTACTCAATGTATTCCCTCTTACGTATTAATATTCAATTTTTTATTTATTTATTCTTTCACCGATCAACACCGTGTTGACTAGTTTCTATTAAGTACAAAAAAAATGTAATCTTTATTCTCCAATTCCACAATACTTGTTACGTTTTCTCTTCTCATAAAGGTCAATTATATTGATTTTTTCTTTCCTTATTAAAATCGAGGGTCGGGGAAAGGGGAATGATTACAATGTGGGAAATCCAACCTCATCAACAAAGGGAGAGTTCAGATAACCAATCAATTGAGGTCTGAGCTACACTGGGGAGGGGGGGGGGGTTAGAAGTTAGAACATAGCAAAATAAAGGACTTTGTGTTTTTTGGGCTGTCAATCCAAGAAGCCCATAAAGTGCTCTTGAATGGGTCTAGCCTAATACACCATCGTCCATCAGCAACTAATTCATCCTTGTTTTGCACCCAAACGAGGTTGAGGCTGAACCAAGCCCAATCGAGCTAACTCGTGGTTGCTTTTGTTATGATCTATTTCTTAACTTAGATAACAGTCTATAAGCCGCCCATAAAAAATGATAGTCGAAAATGTATTTATTTTTTTGAATATAAATGTAGAACATGCATAAAACATAATTTTCTATATAATTTTTTTGAAAATATAGTTGACTAGCAATTGTAATTGTTTTTGGCTGACCGACTATGTATGAATATATATATGTAACTTGCTGAATAATACATAGGGTGATATAATCCTATTTCACCCTATGACTCGTTTGTTGCTTTTATGATATTAATAGACAATTCATAAACTTGTGTTAACCATCTCGTGGTAGTTGAGAATTGAGATGTACGTATATTGCAAAGTCTGAACATATCCGTGTTTGATTTCTTGACATTGTGATTGTGCTAGACCTAGACAGTCGTGTGTATATATTTGGGAACCCTGAACGTGCACGATTTGAGTGCAATTGATACATGATTAATATGTCTCTAAGATTTTATGTCATATCTTTGTTTGATCTTACAAAACACTGAACACTTCCTTGATTCAGATTTCAGAGAAACAATATAATTTTGTCATGTCCATGAATGCTTCAAAATGAAACACAAAAGGAAAAGCTGCAACTTCTAAATGGACTTTAATTAATTATTAATTGTAGAAATCCGACAAAGAAAATCCAATTCATAAACAAATGAAGATTTTTCCTTCACTGGTGTGCAAAATCTTGTGTAATCTTTAAATTCTCATTTTCCAAGAGCCAACCATTTTTCAAAGTAATCTAATCCTTAAAATCTGTTTTTTTTTGTCACCATATCTTGGTATACGTAAGAGAATGGGGGAAGAACATTGAATGTGGTTTAGTGATGGGATGAGACAAAAGCCAAGAGAATAGGGTTATATGGTCGGTAATTGAATATGGACGTAATGGTAAAGGCACGGATATTTTTTTAATTTTTTCTCATCTAGTGTTCGATATCCATATTAGAGCTTGATTGATCTAGGTGTAGGACCTCATTCAGAAGGAAGGGCTCTTTACTAAGGAATTTTCTATATTCATTGCTCGAATTCGAAATCTTTGATTAAGAAAGAAATAACTTCATTCACTATACCACATTCTTTTATCATAAGACACGAATATTTATTTACATTTATAAGGAAAAAAAAGACTCCCCTACTATTCTCCTATCATACTAAGCTCACATGTATGCATGTGAAACTCTTCCACACAAGACAAGGATTTTATTAACTCCCATTCTTTGTCTCAGTTTTTTTTTTAAACTATGGAACTATTTGAAAATTGTTTAATTAGTGAGTGAGGGGACCATTCGTTTAATTAGTTGTCATTTTTCGTTACACAATTAAACTTTGAAGTTGCTGGATTTCTGGAGTACGTAGCCTCTGGCTTTGAGTGTTGACTTCAATTCAATGTGATTCGCAGCATTTCCAGCAAGATTTTCGGCCTTAACATTTATTTTTCATTATCAGACATTTTTTCACAAATAGTATTAATTAAATTATTATTTTTAAGAATATCTATATGAGTAATAAAAACAATTTATTAGAACCCATTAGCAAAGTCAACATTAAACATGAGTTGATCATGACCTTGAAACCATATAACCTATATAGCTTTTATTATATGAACTTTTTTTTTTCATCAGATGTCCAGTATTCACCTATGGGCTATAAATAATATTATTATCACTTGCATTATTTTGATTAGTGCTAGAAAGTAATTGAATATTTTCTCCGTCCATATCTATTTGTTCGTGTTTGACAATTGACACACCATTTAAGAAATAATAAATAAAATGATAATTTTAATTTATCATCACCCTTAATTATGTATAAGTTATCCCACTAATTGAGAAATGAATTGAAATTGAGAATAGTACTTAACAATAAAGGTAAACTAAATATAAAATAGTAAATAATCTCTTGATTTTTTAAATTGAATAAAATAATAAATAATCTCTTGATTTTTTAAATTGAATAAGTAAAAATAAATATTACTATTTTTTATGTAATCAACAAATGTAAATGAACGAAGTTCTAAATAATGTCTACTTTATGTGACAATAAATACATAGAGGTATGGAAATCAAAATTTATCTTTAAGCTTCTTTTTTTCTGAAAAATAATTCGCCGGTCTATCACACCACGCAACGCTTCCTTAATTATCATGCGTAATTTTTCTTCATCTTGGTCCCTAATTTTGTGCCACCGTGAGATTGAAGAGAAAACTCTGAGAGTATTGCTTTTGCATTAATAAAAGTTTGAGCAGTTATTACACTTAATGACTGCGCCTTAATGATTATGCAACTTTGTCGCTAAGCAAAGTGCAAATTGGACAAATTAGGTACCACTAATTTTTCTGCTAATTAATTGAACAATCATGTTAGTATTGGTAAAGCAAAAAATAAAAATAAAAATAAATAAAAAACGGAAAGAGAACAATCATGTTAACCACAATTTCATATTCACATTTTCTTTTTAAACTAACCAATCATCGTTTTCTTTATAATAATGCGGCACTTGCCCATTAGCCAAAAAATTCAAACTTTGCCTTAATAATAATTTAAAGACACAAACAAAAATTCTTCTTTTGTTTTGATCCTTTAATTATTGATAAATTTTAATTATATTCATCATGATATTTGACTAAACAGTTTAATTTTTAATTAATCAATACATGCATTTTCGATCCATTTTCTTGTTAATACTCACAAATTTACCAAACTTATCAATTCTTCCCACATTTAATAATGAATGAGTTATGTTAAACGTATATTGTTACAATGTTACATCATATTTGACAATAGTATAATTTTAAAAGTATCCAAATATAACACAAATGGACTAAAAATATAATTTGTCAAATATTACAAGGACTAAATCAAATTTTATTAATAGCAGAGGGACCAAAACTGTTATTGTTCCCTTTTTTAAATCTTTAATTTAAGCAGCTCCAACTTTAACAACAGCCCATTCTCTACGTACTATAACAGCATGTGCTTGGAACATTGCTAATAGATTCCTACACATATAACATCCAAAAAGCATCCATCATTATTCGTTTCAATGGAGAAATCAAAAGGAAGAAAAAGAAGAATGAAGAATCCATTTTGTATGCCGAAAGTCAGAGGCAATAACTGCAGCCGGAAAAGTAACCGCTTATCGCCGATGACGTTGCTGGATCGATTCCGGGAAGCCGTTTTTCGATTGATCATGTTATCTGCTATGTCGAAGTCTACACAACAGCAAGAACAGCGATCTAATTCATCGCCAATTTCACATCGGTCTTATTATTCCCATGAACATCATCACAGCGAAGCTGTTGCGGACTGTATAGAGTTCATTAAAAAGTCTACCATCACTGATGACGGCACCGACGGTGACTCCTCGGAGGGTGTATTTTCTGTGCAGGTTATGTGAAGAAAATTTTATATTTCTGTATCATTAGAATTTTTTCTCCTTTTCCGGTGTTTTTTTTAAAGAAAAAAATAGCGGAGCAGGAGAAATAGGGGAGAGGATTAAAAGGTGGGGGAGTCGACAGTATTACGATTCCACAAATCTTTTTTCTTTTTTCTTTTTATGTTTTAAACATTTTTTTGGGTTTGTATTTGAAAGTTTGGAGGCTTGATTTGACACATAGATATTGTAAATTGTTGTGTAATGTAAAGCTACAGAGTGAAATTTAGGATCTGTTTTACTTTGTCAATATTTTTTTTGTCAAGTATTGTAATTGTGCATATTTTCAATAAGAAGATTTGGGAAGTACCAGACCAGATGTAACCCAGCTCCAATTTTACAGGTAAGATGTAATGAATGATTTTTTGGTTCAAGGCAAACAAAATAGCGTGAAGATTTAGAATCATTGATTTCTCAAAGTAAGCATATGGAGCATTAACGGCCCTCGAAATGTTCACATTTTTAGTCTCTTTTAAGATTTTATCTCAAACGGCAAAAGTCACAAGTTCACATGTTTCCTACTCTTAAACAAAAATAAAAATAAATAGAAAAAATCATGTGAACTAGTTTGTATTATCATCTACAAATTTCAAAGCTCACAATAGTACTCCCTAATTGTATGGCTAAATTCGCACTAAAAGCTACGTAAAATAAAAGTTTAATATCTAGTTGGGTCAGTAGAATTTGAGATCGAATGGTCCTAACTCGCGAGGGGGCCGTTTGATCATGCATTTAGGAGTTTGGACTTAAAATTTGAAGTTTTAGATTTGAAATTTGTGTTTCAAATCTCAAAACTCATTTCAAAGTTTAGAATTTTAATTGCAAATTTGTGATTTCAATTTATAAAATAACTTAAAATTTGACCTATAAAATATAAAACGAAAACAATTTAAACTTTTATAAAAGAACTCATGCTCTCTATGAAAAGGGTGTGTATAATTATATTAAAGAATAATTAGTTAGTAGTACTGTTGATTTATTAAATTACTAAATTTATGTGTATTTAAAAATATGTAACAAGTGGATGCTACAACATGTTGTATGTGTGATGGTAACAAGGAGAATTCCAGCGGTACCTATTTAATGAATGGAGGTGGATAATAATAGTGTAGGAAGAGCCGGAAAGATGATCAAGATGCTGCAAAAGGAACAGGTGCAGTCGTGTTTAAGTTGGATAACAGAGTAACATTAGAGACAATTCAAAAAAGAGTTGACAACAATAATTTCAGGGGTCAAGAATCTACCACACATGGAAGGCAAGGAATTGAAAACACGTCAAGGGAGTAAATGTAACTACGTTGTTGCACAGATAAAGAAGCAGATCATTGAAAAAAATAGAGCGAGTAAAAGGCTCTAGGAAATCTAGGAAGTGCAATCGTTTATTTAGAAAATCTGTAACTAGCTTGTTGTTTTTTCTTACTGGTTTTGAAGCTCGGAATGACTAACATTTAGGGGCCGTTTGGTTACTGGTTAGAATTATGCAGGTATTAGTTATGTAGGATTTAGTTATGCAAGGTTTAGTTATGCATGTATTAGTTATGCAGGGTTTAGTTATGCATGATTTAGTTATGTTAGGTTTAATTATGCGGGCATTAACTATGCGAATATTAGTTATGTAGATATTATTTAGTTATGTAGAGATTACAATACATGAATTATTAACTATTGAATATTAAACTTGTTGTAAATTATTAATATATATTATTTACAAAATAATAATACATGCCAATAAATGGAGAATATATTGAATAATATATAATGCTAATATTTGATTAGCATAAGTACTGTAAAAAAATATACAATCAAGTTTCGAATATTAAAAAAATATTTATATTTGCATAAATAAATAAAAACTGTTAGTATATAAAAAGAAAAAAAAATGGTCTATATATAAAAAGAAATAAAAACAACAAATGTAGATAGGAAAACATTAAAGTTTCCAATTAAATATTTTACAATACTTGAAATGATAAATTTATGAAATAGTATAGCTTATTTATAACTCTTCTATCAGGTTTCCATTCTTTGTAGAAGGTTGTCAGTTTTTTTTTATATAAAAAAAATATTTTTTCTCTTTCCATATGTTGGTTTGATTAAAATTTATTTTTTAAATTTAAATATTTAATATAAAAAATCTAACAGCTGTACTAAAAAAGTGTCTTCAACGTGTTTTTTAAAAATTTAAAATTATATGTAAACAATTTGCAAAAGAAATTTTCTACAAAGGAGTAATTCGTAATTCTGAAGAGTTGGTAAAAATATATAATATAAAAAAGATTGATAACAATATAAAAATAAATAAAAACAGTAAAGTTTTCAATTTTTTAAAAATAAAATTAATAGGGTAAATATGTAATTTATCATTTTAATACATGTATAACTAATACCCACATAACTTATTCCACCTTCTATCCTGCATAACTTTATACATAGATTCCCTCATAAGTTATGTTGGTATTAATTATGTAGGACTACAAAAAATGTAACCATACATCGTATAAATTAATACATGAATAACTTTTATACAACTTTTAAACTCTTACCAACCAAAGATGATATAAGTTATGTTGACTTTTATACCTAATACAAAACCTCTACCAAACATAGTAAAGCTAATGCAACTTTTTATATATCAATAAGATGCATCTTATACCGTAACCAAACGACCCCTTAGGTTATGATTTCTTGGAGTGCTCTTTACGGGTAAATATTGGTTGTCTATAGTAATCTTTCATGGCTTATAATTTTTTTTAAAAATAAAATGTAATAACATATAATAGCAAATATTTATTTATTTATAAAATATAGAAATATATGATTTACTTAAGATGTAATGTAATGCAAAATTTTAGTAGTTTTATACATAGCTTTCACAAATAGTGAAATTTTCGTATTCAAGAGAAAAAAAGCAGGGCCCTTAGACTAAGCCCAATTCTAACGGGTCCGGAATCATCCTAGTCCTAGAGAAAACGCGACATCTCCCCGCTGGAGTTCTCAGTTGTAAACTTCCGTCGTCGGTGATATACAATACAAAAAGAATCTGCAACTCGCTTGTTATCGAAGAGCACCATGGCAGGTACAGTAGAAATTATGAAGTAAATTGAATTATCTTTGTGTTACTTGATTATTTTCTGTTGCTTTTTGACGATGTCAATTTTTCTCAGGTGGACCAACTGACAGAGAAGACAAGGTTTCACTAGAGACCACTGAAGAAATCCTACAGAGCATGGAAGTCGGCATGACATTTCGCGACTATGTAAGTTTGGGAATTTGGATTACTCTTTCGTTTAAGTATTCATAAGATACAGGAAACCGGATTTTAAATGCCGAAAAATTGTCCTCGTTTTTTGTCCCTTCTTTAGTAGTATTGTTCACATTGGCGCTGTTGATTACTTCAAGGGCAATATTAGGTTCAGAAGGAACAATGGTGGAATTGATTGCAGTATGTGTTATCTGTCTGCCAAATCCAATAGGACAACCCTAGCAGAAGTGCTGCTTGACCTTTAAATGGGGAAAATCTTGTTTTTCTAAGTTAAATTTTAGCTTTTATTGGTTTAATACAGTTGCCTCATCATCATTTATGATTTGGATGATAGCTAATACTTAAGAGCAATATAAACCTTCTTCTAATTTAAAGTTTTTGCATTTGTGGCTGTTAAAGTAGTCGGAGAAGTGAAACAAACACTTCTATTACTCGTCCATTTCATGAAAAGAGGAATATACATAGGTATGCATAATGGATGCACAAATGTTTGCTTCTATTTGACAAGAGTACTAAGACCCTTTCAATTATTATATTGAGGGTCGTTTTGTTAATGCAACGATTATAATATAGTAGTAAATTAGAGTTGTGTTAGTAATACAAAGTTCTATACATAAAAACAATCATTGTACTGGTAATATAGAATTTTATACGAGTGGTTATTTTTTCCTTGTACAACAAATAGAATGAGCTCTAAAAGAACATTGTAGTCATATGATCTTTTTTTTTTGAAACATAACAATATGATCATCATCTGTTAATTATTGTATATTCTTGTCAATACCTTGTGTCTAGAAAGGTTGACTAACGGTATTATGGACCAACTATCAAGAGCTATGGTGTGATCCTTGCTAAAACAGCTGCTTTTCTTCTTCACTAAAGTGTGTAGGCTGTGTAAGCATTTAATATTGACATAGATCTTGTCTACATGCAGAGTGGTAGAATCAGTTCAATGGATTTCCATAAGACATCAAATTTTCTGGTGACAGCCAGTGATGATGAGTCCATACGTCTATATGATGTTGCAAATGCAACGTAAGCATCTTTACCTTTACTTTATTGGCAGTATATTTAATTAAACATTCATACTTTCTTTATTATTGTTTCTTGGTACTTTTGGCAGGCAGTGCTACAGTTCTGTTTGCCTCTGTATAAGTGATAAATTAGAAAAGTTAAAACTTTGTTCTTTCAAGAGCTCTACTTACAATATATAAGAATATTCTTTCCCTGCCCAAATAGAGCAATATTTAATAAAATGGCGTATTGGTTGTCAAAAAATGATGTGCTGCTGCACCCAGTAACCATTTAAATTCCTTTCACATCTATTAGTCATTTCCATTTGGGGCGTGAAGATATCCTCTTTATACTTATGATGCACTAAATTAGCTGAAGTAACAATTTGTCACTTAAAATAACAATCTAGAAATCCTGAATAGGCTATTCCATTTATGTCATCTATGTTAATAAAGGTCCATTGGAAGAAGATTCAACGGTGCAATAATGTGCCGAAGTACTCAAAAAGTCTCTCAAGCAAGTTGGCTTTCTCAAAACCACACTTTGCCCTGTAATCATCTCCTGACTATCAGTGTCCTACTTTAGATGAGCATTTATTGAGAAGCGCGAAATAATTAAAAACAGAAGCTTGAGATCTTCTGCTGAGGTGGGTTTGAGGGCTAGCTCACTTGGTGAGCTCCCTGCCTTCCACCGTTGAGGTTTCCAAACCCCATCACTAGCATAGCATCCCGTCTCCCCTCCTCCCTCTCCCTGATGTATTCTAATTAAAAAGGAAAGGCACATATGGAAAAAAAAGATCATCTGCGGTATATCTGTTCCTTTCCAATCAAGCCTTACAAAGTGAATTTTAAACCCAAAATTAGAAATCCTCAAAAGCATTTTGTTATTGGACTCAAATATGAGCGAAGATCCTTATGGCCTTCTCATTCATCATGTTCGGCCTCATAAAATAACTTTACATTTTATCATTATTAACAGGGTGGCTTCTCATAGAAACATCTTTTTTATCAGAAAGAGCTTCTATTAGAAAAACTTGGGAAAACTGCTCTTCTTCGGTCTCTTCTCCTTCCGTGTTTTTTTTTCATTTTTGTTGGATATTTCTTTTTTTCATTCAATGTTATCTTGTTGCCTTCTTCTCAATGTTGTTGGAGATGCTATGTAATATATTCATCACTGCAGGTGTTTGAAAACTATTAATAGCAAAAAGTACGGGGTCGATCTGGTTAGCTTCACTTCTCATCCAACAACTGTAATATACTCCTCCAAGAATGGTTGGGATGGTATGCACCTTATTTTAAGATGATAAATTCCGGTGTATAATCCTTGAAAAGCAGAACAAGTGAATTACTAATTTGTCTGATGGACTGTTTCAGAATCTCTACGACTTCTTTCATTGCATGACAACAAGTACTTGCGGTATTTCAAGGGTCATCGTGACAGGCACAGTTCTAAGCAGTATCAACTTTGTCCGACTTCCATTGAATATCAATCCTCAGTACTAAGTCTGTATTTGTCATTTGCAGGGTCGTCTCTCTTAGCTTATGCTATAGAAAGGAGTATTTTATCTCTGGCTCACTTGATCGAACTGTTCTACTTTGGGATCAAAGAGCTGAGAAATGCCAGGTAAAGTCCTCATTGACATTATTTGTTCTTATCAAATGTTTTCTTCATTTATCTGATTAATTGATAAGTTTACTGGTCTTAGGGCCTTCTTCGAGTGCAAGGAAGACCGGCTACTGCTTATGATGATCAAGGCCTTGTATTTGCTATTGCTTTTGGAGGATATATAAGGATGTTTGATGCACGCTATTTCGACAAGGTTTTGCATTTGATACATGAAAATGAATTACTTGTTTGGCATGCGAAATATTTGCCAATTGCATCTTTAGCTTTCATTAATTTGTCGAAAGTTAACTCTTTGAAGGGACCTTTTGAAATTTTCTCTGTTGGTGGAGATGTATCTGATGCTAACAGCGTTAAGTTCAGTAATGATGGGAGACTTGTGCTTTTGACAACTAAGGATGGGCATATTCATGTGCTTGATTCTTCCCGTGGCACACATGTGAGTTGTTTCCATCCTTCAATTGCAAAAGCATTTGGATTTACTGTTGTGTCTAAATAGGCTCTGCATTTACGCTGATATTTCCTGCAGTTATCAACGTATAATGTACAGCCCGTTTCAAGTAGTTCAACACTGGAGGCATCTTTCAGTCCAGAAGGAATGTTTGTTATATCAGGTAATGGTTTTGTCATGATATTCATGCTGGGTTCCCGTAGTCTAACACTTCTCTGATTCACCCTTTTTGAACTTCCTGAAATATTTGGTGTATCTCCCTTTTTGAACTTCTCAAGAAAGATTGCTTGAATTTGACTGGCTGCTTGGCTGATATCTGGAGATCTCCTATAATAAGAGTTAACATTGTGTGTTGCAGACCTTAAATAAATAAATACAAGTGTCCTTTTTCCAATATTTTAAGCTTTTAGATGAGGTTTTCCCATAAACTAACATGGATGAGCAGAAAGAGATTGCGTTCAAGTCTCATTGCCAATCATTAAGAAATTCTTCCCGAGTGTTTGACTAAAGAAAAAGAATGACGTGTAGCATGCCTAAAATATATATAAATAGAAGTATCCTCTTTAACAGTTTTAGTATTTTAATGAGATGGACACATAATTCAGTATTGCTCATGCAAGATGGATAGTATTAGGAGTGATTTCTTCAACAGAGGCAGCAAGTAGCACACACAGGATTTAGTGAGAGAAAATCACTCAAATGGTTGTCTTGTTCTCCGTAGATCTCAAGAATACTGTATGTGCCTCAAATGCAGTAGTGGTAAGTGTAACTCTGTAGTGATTGAAGATGCTAAAAGCACGTTTGGTAGACCTAAATCACATGTAGGTAGTTGTCTCAAAAGACCTAAAATCTCCGGGCACCAATGCAAACTTAGCTAAGATAAGAATATAATAAAAGCAAAGGATCCAGATAGGCGATAAGTTGGGATTAAACTCACTATTTCTGTAGGGGAATGTGTGAGGTTTAAAGAACCCGTAATTTGCATTCCAAGGCAAAATATTTAGGATTATAATAAATGGACATGAGTAAAGCGGATTCAATTGTAGCATACACCAACAGATTTCCGATTGAGTCTTAGCTGATTGATTGACAAAACTGTGAATGCTAATATGCTATTGACTTGCATGTCATGAGTTCTTACTGGCAGAATATATGCATTTGCTTAAAAATTCCTTCCCTTTTTACTGCATTTAATTATGATCATCTTTATCTTGTATCGTTCAGACTTGGTTAGTTCATTAGTGAGTCTCTTCACCAGTACATTTATAGAAACTTAGTAAGTACCCCTAATGGAAGTGGTGCACTAAAGAAACGAAAATTTTGTGCTCAGTAGTTAGTGGTGAGATGATCTTAAGCGTCACCTGGGAAAGTAGTTAAATCTTTCTAGAAGAACTTCATTCAGCTTAAGAGAGAGGAGGAGAAAAAGAGAAACTTATTCATTTATTGCTTTAGTTAGCAACTTGTCATTTAATTGGGAAAGCAAGAATCACTTGAGTTATTAGAACTCGTGAAGCTGCATAATGAGAAACCAATGAGTTAAGGCGGAATCCAAATGCCAAAGGGTGTATGGATATCAGTTTCTTTTGTCCTATAAATGCTTTGGATGCATAAGTTCAGTTTGTCTATAGCCAATTAGGGTCATTTTGTTCTTCTTAACTCTATCCTCAGATGCATATCCTAATGAAATGAGGTCATATTAGAGTTTTATAGTTATAGAATTGTTTTTTACCAAGCAAATTTATTTATTTATGCCATTCTCCTCCCAAAAGAAAGAGAAGGTAAAATTTATAACATGTTACTTTGAATCACCTTGCAGGATCAGGTGATGGTAGTGTTTATGCTTGGAGTGTCCGGAGCGGTAAAGAAGTATGAGCCGAACCCTATGTCTGCTACTGTCAAATATTTGCATTTAATGGTGGTGTTCTCTTGCAGGAAACTATAGTTGTAAATAAGAAAAGGAGTCTTCCCAGAAGGAATATAATGCTTTATGGATCAGTTTTTTTCTTTTTGCTAGTTATAGGGATCAGTCAAGTACTGTCTCCTTTCCGCACCCCCTCACTTCTCTATTGCTGCTCTTGCATGTGTGTTTCCGCCTTACTATCTGGAAGTTCACTTCTCTTGGTATCATGCCATGCTTGCGAGAATGGGATGACAAAAATGTTGTTAGAATTAATTTTATAGCTAAACACTTGTTTATTATTAATGATAAATAGCTTTAGAGAGCAAAAAAATGTTGTGAAATAAGTGGAGAGTCATAGCTAGTTGTGTAAGGGAAAATGTATCACTTAAAGGTAGAATTGGAAAAAAAAGAAGAAGATTTCAAGCAGCTGCTTCCATGCAGAAGCGGTGAAGCTTCTTTGCTTAGAAGAGATCTTTGTATATTGTTTAATTTTGCTTGTATTGACTCATCTTATTCTTCTATTTGCATCTCTTAGGTAGCCAGTTGGATGAGTACAGATACTGAACCACCTATGATCAAGTGGGCTCCAGGAAGCTTAATGTTTGTGACCGGTTCTTCTGAGCTTTCATTTTGGATCCCGGACTTGTCAAAATTAGCAGCTTATGTGGGAAGAAAATAGAGGAATTTCATACTGTTGTCCATGTGTTGGGAAGTGATAGAACAAGGCCACCAAAACCTATTGGATTGTTCCTCCTGAGCATTGTCTGCATGATGTTAAGATTTCACAGATCATAGTGTATGCTCCTCAGAGTGCTTTCTGAAGTCGAACACTGGACGATCAGGTACTGAAATTTTCTTTATGTAGAGCCTAAAATTTCATTTCTATGTCTAACTTTCCACTGGTTAGTTGTTGCATGTTATCAATTTGTTTTATGTTGAGACACTGCTGTGTACTGATGCGACTGGTTCTTACTGCTTAAAGACATTGTTGTCTGATAATACAATCCTCTATTTTGGTTACAGTGTGTGGAATTGACAGGTTTTTGCTCCAATTGTGTTTATAACATTAGGTGGTGGTTTAAATATATGCTAAATGCTTTGACCATAACCATACCTCCAAAATATGAACTTACATTCTTGACAAGAAATTGTTCAGTGCTACATTGGCGACAATTATGGATTACACCTCTGCTCTAAGTATTTGTTATAACTTTATCATTATGGTGATATATTTTTGTCAGGACACCCCCCTTCAGTGCTACATTGGCAACAATTATGGATTACACCTCTGCTCTAAGTATTTGTGATAACTTCATCATTATGGTGATGTATTTTTGTCAGGACTCAGGACACCCCCTCTCTCTTTCCCACTCCCTTTCTCTCTTTTTCTGACCCCGTCTTCCTTTGAAACATGCTATAGCAGCCTATGTGGATTTTTTGATGTCCATAGTCATTGAATGAAATGGTTGTATGATACTGGAGAAAGAAAATGAAAGCTGTTAAGAACACCTGCCTCAATTGAGTAGCCTGACAGAGGTAAATGGTAAAGTGTTTAGGTGTTTCAGAACAGTTCTTGTGTTTGAGCGCTGATCATGTTAACTTTATCTGGTTGAAGGGGAGTCTAGATTCCATAGAAGGTAGGACAGCTTTTGGTTAGTTTATTCTTAAGCACTTAGCTTTAATATGTCTATGTGCTAAGGCCTAGTGATCTATGAAATGTGAGAAGAGCCATAAAGTCTAGGGTTCAAATCCCAGCGGAGGCAACAACACTAGATGCTTTATTTACATCTGCCAAAGTCTTGCGCAGGCACTGTGTTAGTGGGAGGTAGTAGGTACCCGGTGAAATAGTCGAGGTGTCCACTAACAAACTCGGACACCACCGTCATCCAAATTTTTTTTCTCTATATTAGTTCAGCAACTGGAAAGATACCATGTGTGTAGAACATTAACAAGCACTGCTGTAGTTCAAAGGTCAGAGAGCTAACCACTCCATTTTCTTCCTTTCTTTCTGCTTGTGAATGCTGCATAATTTCCTGGTTCTATCGTAGTACCATAATGACAATAGTTTGGTGAAAGCTCATCCTAATCTCTGTCTCCAAGGCAAGTTCGTGGAAGATAAATATACCTCCTTTTTTGCTGAATGATGCGATTTAGAGACTAGAAGTCCCCTTATGGATGCTGCATAGTGTCTTGGTTCTGTAGTAGTATAAATATGAAATCAGCTTGTTGAAAAATATAGACTAGTTGATATCATTGATTTCTGCATTTTACTGATGTTCTGTCTAACATTTGCAGTGTTGGCTACACCAAAAATCAGTAGTTGGGAGGTCGAAGGATTGGTCTAAGCTGAGAACTGTGGTGGTATAATTCTATTATTGAATTGATTTGTCATGAAACTTTATTTGATTGTTTGAAGACCACATTGTGTTTTGTCACAAATGGAACTTCCAACACTTAGGCTCTCATATGATTAATGAGATTGGACTTTCGGGTGCTCTGCCTCCTAGTAAGTCTCGATTCATCCTACTGTTTCTGGAGATGCAGCATCTGCAGAGACAGTCGGATGCCGATGGCATTAGCTGACTATCCTCTCACATCCGAGAAAAAAGTAAAAGAAAAGAGGAAATTGATATTATCAATATCAGGTATAGTGCGGTAGATAAATTAGATGGTATCTCCATATTTGCTCGTTGTAAATTACTTGATCTGACTCATTTATTTTCCTGATGTTCCGTTCCTATACTGGGGTTCTACTGTTTCCCTGCTCTATTGTGAGATGCAATAGCTTTGTTCACTTACATTTTGGTTTGCTTCAATACAGGAGAATCTTATCAAAGGTTATTATGGTCTGTGATTCTTTTGTTTGGAATATGTCCTGTTATGTAATGCTGATTTCTTAGGATGTATGTTAGGTGAATTTCTTTGTTTGGAAAGTGACCGACCATGTTAGTGAGTTTGAATTTTTTCAAGACGATTATTGATTGGTTTAGAGTTGGTAAGCTAGCGACCATGATAGTTGAGTTCCGTAGGTGATGAAGAATAGCAGGGGTGAAATAGAAACAATAAGTGAAATGTGGCCAAATTGTATGTATGTATGTATGTCCTCATGTTACTCGTAAAGGACATTACGTACAAGTAGATTTCAAAAAGTTTTAAATATCATGCTGGATCCACAAGTAAATCTCCAAGTATACATGAACTAGGAGTAGAAGCATTGTCCATAATTTCCTCATTGGCTTGGGTTTTTCTCGAAAGACATGCTGAGTATAAGTTCAAGTGGACAGTGCTCCAAAGGGAATGAGGGTCATCAAAACCAGTAAAGCATGAGAAACTTGTCAAACCATATATGGGAAAGCATCCCACCCAAATCTTTGTGATTGGGACTGGCTGGCTTCATAATTATTGAGAGAAGAAAAAAGAAGCTTTTGAAAGCAGTGGGACCAAGGAAGCTTTTTGATGGAAGAAAATTCACTACAATGTGAATGAAGTGTTATATGTGCCCATCACCATAACTGGCCTGGACCATCGACGTCAGTGGCCCACTTGTCAGTTAGATAGCTTTGTCTGTTTTTCTTTCGAGTCTGGTGACTTGCTTCTTCATAACTCATTTTCTTTTGCTGTCATAATTATCTCCATTTTTTGGAGGGTTGCTGAGTTTATCGGTAACTTACATTAAAAATAAAATAAAATAGAAGACTATTATTAATTAAATATAAGGGAAAAAATGTGTGGTGGGATTTTTTTTCCTTTTGGGCAACTGGAAGACATATATTATTTAAATGTTTAAAGACGTTTCAGGATTTGAAATTCATGGATGTAATATGTATCTTTTCTTACATCTATGGTTTCGGAACTTGAGAAATTACAACTATTTACCGAACTTTAGACATTTTGCATTTTTAAGTGGTGAACATTATTGCTTGATCCTATGTACCTGTGAAACAATTACTTCACAATGAGAAGGGATATGAAAATTATAGCATATTACTCCTATGCAAGATCAGTTTCTATGGGAATAAAATGGTGTTTGCCTTGACATACTCTAATATAGATAGAGTAGAACAGTTGCATTATCCGATATGGGCTCGGTTATATAATTCAGATTACCACTTATTATATAGTACTGCATGCAACATTTCGAATTTCAGTAGAGTCACAATCCAATTAAATTTGTCCTTTTCCCGTAAACTATATTTCCTATGAAAAAAATGAACTCTCTGTCGAAAATGGTGGCATTGGAAAATGCAGATAAGAGAGTTAAAAGGAGCATGTATGTATGAGGATTGAGGAGACATGCAAAGAATGCACTAGTAGAGGTGGGGCGTGGGGGGTTCAAACCTCAAAAAATATACTAAGTAGTGACTGTTTTAGCTCCAAAATAACGGCCGCATTATAGTGGGGCAGATACTTTTTGCTGAAATTTTCTCAAAGCTCATGATTTTGCTATTGCAGTTTACGATGAGAAAAAAAGAAGAGAAAATGATGATCATTGGAAAATCTTTTATAAAGTGTACTATTTGGATTGGATGACTGTCACTGACTGCCTTTTTTGCTCTATAGCCCCATTAGACTACTTAGGATTTCAGAGCTAGGGCACCGCCCCCCTCACCCTTCGTATATCTGTCCCCTATAAAAATCCTTCAAGATTACTGTTCCCACGCGCCCTTCACCGTCTATAATAACAACTAAAATATACTCCATATTTTATCCATTATTATTTGACGCGAAGACTTATGAATTTTTTGGTATTAATTAAAGATATGTTAAAAAAGAAAGAGACATTCTTTTTAAAATAGATTAAAAAGAAAAATATAAGACAAATAAATTAAAATTGAGGGAGTGTAAATCTTTAGAGCTAAAAGTATATTTCGCATTTTCATAAAGTTCTTATTTGGTTAAAACTTAAAATACACAAGTTGAACTGGATAATGGAGAGAGTATATGATATTACTTTATTGGAATTATCTAATTTAATGATTTAGATACTCTTATCCATATTCTATTTTGTAATTTAATTAATGAGGTTGCGAAGGGTTGAGACTATACAAGTTTAGGATTCCCTTTGATGTTATGGGGTCATACACGCGCTACATTTATGTATTTTACCTTTGGCCAATAGGATGTTGTGTCAACGAAAATAAGTTTCATAAATGACATTTTATATTAAGGCGGAATTTATAAACAAGTCCCTAAACTTGTTGGGTTTTTCTCCTGAGGTACCTCAACTACGTCATTTTCCTATTGAATCCTTGAATCACCCATAATTTGTTCCTTTTAAACATTGTGGGCTGATGTGACACAAAATATGATCTCACGTCGCTTGAACGCGTGAAACGTTTTGAAGGCGCTGATGTGGATCCCTGAACCACCCACCAACGCTCTTCTTCCTCTTTTAACCCTAATTTCTCCCCTCTTTCTCTTATTTTTCCTCTTTTCTTTCTCTTCATCATTAAGTTGGAGTTGCTCATCAAAATATATCTCTTCTTCATTGATTTCTTCTTAATCATCAAGTTTCAATGTCAAAGTTATCTTGTTCATCGATTTCTTCTTCTTCAAGTCAGAAGTGTTTTGGGGGGGATGAAGGGGTTTTTAGGTTTGAGAAATAATTATGTGGCGTTGACGTGTAAATGGATTGAAGTTTGATTGGTTGCAATTTCCACGTGGAAAAGGTGGATCTCACGCGCACAATCAACAAAAAATATTTGTGGAAGTTTTGTGCCACATAGCCCACAATGTTTAAAAGGAACAAATTATGGGTTGTTCAAGGATTCAGTAGGAAAATGACGTAGTTGAGGTATCTGAGGGGAAAACCCCAACAAGTTTAGGGATCTGTTTATGTGTTTGGTCTTATATTAATTATATTTTGTTTTTAATAAATCTAATCTTCACTGTACTCCATCCCTCTATCCGTCATCTCCACCGCACCACTTTTCTACTCGTGCCCCATCTCCTATAGTAATTGTCTAGATTATGTATTAAAATATTTAAAATAATATTTTTTTATTTAAATATCGAACACATAAAAATAAATAAGGGACTCACATATTTTTATTTTGAAAAACATTTTCCAACCCGCCGAACACACCCTATATTTCAAACCAAATGATCCGTTTAAGTACTTCTTGTGCCTTATAAATAATGCCTCGTGTCCATTCTTAAATTAAGGACAAAAAAAAAAATTAGAATTTAAGAAGTTTTAAATATAGAAATAGTGTTTATCTTTATTATTTTATAGAATAGAATGTAAAATATGTCCAAAAAAATGGAATGCTATGAAGCGTATAAAGTAGTACGAATTGTCCAATTAGTAAACATCATGCCAAATCTTTTAGGAAAGGGAAAGCAGGCAAGGCAACTCATTGGTAAGATAAAGTTTGGAAAAGTCATTTCAAAGTCTCTTATGTCCTCTAAATCTCCATCTTAAACACAATCCTAATTCATGTCATTCAGATAACATTTCTGTATGAACATGTGGTCTAGTAAACAGGCCGTTCTGACTAGACGTGTGGTTCAGATGATAAACACTCTTCACCTTCAACTCCGAGGTTGTGAAGACTATTAGGGAGAGATTAAAAAAAACAGGCTATTTTTCTTGCTTCAAATCTACTAAACCGGTTGAAGTTCCTAAAGTGATGGTCAAGTTGGAGAGATGTCCTAATATACATCTTTCCGGTTAACGTAATTTGTACTTGGATTTAATTTACAAGGTAGAGGTATATGCCAAATCTCTGTCACCATAAGCAGAGGCGGAACTCGAATTAGGAGTTTGGGGTTCTAAATTTTCTTTACTTTTTGTTGATAGTGGGAATCAAACCCACAACTCTAGTGTGGAAAATATTTTCACGATCCCTTCCTTACCACTAAGTTATCAATCAATTTTGTCTTTTTGTTAGGGGGTCACGAGTTAATATACATATATATTTATTTAATTTTTTTGTACAAATACCTAACCTATGCAAAAGCTATTGGGTTCATCCGAACCCACGAACCCCCACCTAGCTCCGCCCCTGACTATAAGGTGATATTAATTAAACTAGAAAAAGTTATAATGGGAAAAGATGTCCACTTTGAAGTGCAATAGTCATCATCCAAGAGACCAAGACCATGATCAAACCCTAAATATAGACTACTAACTACTACACACATATTATTTCCTCTGTTCATTTTTACTTGTCATATTTCGTATTACGAGATTCAATTAAACTAATCTTGTAACTAAATTGAATTAGAATAATCATTATTTTAAATTTGAAGTGAAAAACTATAGAATACATCTTAAAATATTAGTCAAACATATAATTTGACTCTCGAAAAGCATAACGTGATATAAAAGTGAACAAAGAGGGTATAAGAATAAAAATACTGAAATTATTTCAGAAAGGAACACCATAATATATCTGTTATTCCACGTGAAAGAGATGTAAAACAGAAATGTTCAAGGCACGCATGAGATGATAATTAAATTCAATGATATAGACACTTTGTTGACCAAAACTCTAAGAGCAATAAAGACAATTCTATAAGTTACATGTTATATGTGGCAAGTGGTAACCAATATATTACTACTATATATATATTCTTCTTATGATATTTATATTGAATGATTTAATTATCCTCTATCATTAAAATTATTCTCCAAAGATTTTCTTCAACGTTAGATTCATTCAGTCCTATTCTACTCTTCCTCCTTAAAATCATGTATACAATTATTGTTTTTTTACTTATTAATTAGTGTTGAAACTACCCGTAATTAGGGTAATTATTAGTAAGTACCTAGGAATTAGGATACATATATTCCCAAACATTTCTCTCCCTGACCGAACAAAATTAACATTCATACCCTAACGGTATAAATAATTTCTACACTATTATGTTATGATAACTTTTAACTTTATTTTCTAGGTTACCATATTAAGTATTAACATGTACAATTACATGATGTTGTAAATGTAGTAAAATTCAGTAAGAAAATTTAAAATATAAAAAGTAAATACATGAAAAAGTGAATGAAATTTAATATTTACCACTCCCGAGCTCCGCCCCTAGTCATAACCTTTTTGTTATTGATATGTTTTTTTAAAAAAATATTATGAGAACACAATATTAAATTCCTCCTTTATTAATCATCTTGAATTCACAATCTCAATTAATGTTTTGGCTTAGAAACCCATGGCATGTTGGTTGTCTATTAGCGTAGGTGTAGGTACAAATGTACAGTACAATATTTGCTTCGTACTGTCTGCTAGTGATTACTGACTAGTGCCTATCAAAACTAAAATTCCTCCACCCATAGTAACTTAAAATTGCAGGTTGCTACCGAGAACATGGAATCACACATACTTCTTAAAATTTTACGTAACACGGTTTGACTGGATATAAAATTTTAAAATTTTAAAATAAAAAATACCGCATAAACTGAGATAGAAAGAGAGTAATAAACTTTTCCTTACATTAATGAACAATATTAGTACAACTTAGATTAAGATTAATTAACATTACCGTATGGTCCAATAGCTTGGCACCACCAAATTAGTTTAGTACTTACTACTAACATAAGATAGACTAAAATTACAAAGAAACCAAATATATAACTCCATAATTTAGGGGTAATTAGGGGAAAGAGTTGAGAGTGAGTTCAAGAGCAGCCAAGTTGTTATTATCAGAATGGTACCATCCTCCTCCTGCTCCTGAAGATTCATGATGTTTGATGCAGAAATTTGAGATCATGTTCTCTTCATGCATGGGGAAAAGTGACAGAGTTTCTAAAGCAGAGTTACCCCTTTGGTAATTTTCTTCTTCTTGCTCTTCATCTAGGGTTTCATCATAATGTTTGTTGTTACTTTTTTCAAGAAAAGGGTAAGTTGCTGGAGAAGTAGTACTCATAATGTTGTAAGGATCAACACCAACCCATGTGAAATTTTGATGATTCATTGAACTACCACCTGGTGGTGATATTGAACACTCCTGTTTCAAACATATATCAACAACAATTAGAAATTTAGGGTTCAATTTCAAAAATCTTGTTAATTTTTTCTAATTCAAATGTTGCAAATTTTATATACTATATGTATAGAATAAGGAAAATTTGACATATGACAAGTTGAGTATTTGTTCTCATATTTTTGTGGTGAAGAAAAGGGTATTTAGTTCTTTATAGAAGGAACTCATAAGTTTGGGAAAATGTTGTTTTGATTATGAGACTATACATATCTTTTTTTTCTTCATTTCATGTGTACAATAACAAAACTTTGTGAGAAAAAAAAAGGAGTAAGCATAAGCAACAAAGACTATTTAACTCAAGATTGGTGGATTGTCATTATATATAGCTTCAAAATGTTATTTTTTTAGGGGGATGGGGAGTTTAACAAACACCAAACTTACCCTAAAGCTCTTCTCCATAGCCAAAGTTCCATAACCATAATTTCCAGTCTGTCCCACTGCTAATACCCCATGTGAAGATGCTGATGGACACTGAACACCTGTATATAATAATATATATATGAAACAAGTAATTTACATACTCAAAAACTATTAATGTATTTTAACATGTTGTAGCAGGTAGTCCGCTTTATTTTCCAAGACAATACTAAAATTACCTGGATTAGTACTAGTGTTGTTGTTGTGGTTGTTGTACTTGTGGTGATCATCAGGAGATCTCCAAAGATGAGGAATCATTTGCATGGGAGATATATTATTATTATTATTATTATCAGTGGCAGAGGCAGCAGCAATGAGCCTCTTCTTTTGTCTTTCACGAGCTTTATGGTTCTGAAACCAATAAAACACATTTTTGCCTTCAATCTTACCGTACTGTCTCAACTTAGCAGATATCCTCTGAATCTGCTCAGCAGTTGGAGACCTAACTCCATTGTTGTAGTAAAGATCCTTCAATATTCTTATCTGATCGCTTGTTGGCGTCCACCGACTACTACTTTGCCTACACATGAAACTATTGTTATTATTTTTGCTACTAACACCACCATCTTCTATGTTGTGTTGATAGTTTTGTTGATGTTCCATCATAAAAGATAGTAGTAGTACTAAAACAACAACATAACAAAAGTGAAGAATGTGGCTATAAGGCAATGTAGGTAAAAAACTGAAGAATTAAGGGTGAGTTAAGAGAATTATAAAGACATTTTTTTGGAGGTGTTGGAGGGGGGGGGGTACATGTAGTAGGGTGATAAAGAGAAGAAAATCAAGAGGGATATCTGGGAGAGAAGGACTGAAATTGACAGAGCAAAGGGTAAAAAGGAAATAAAAAGTATGGGACAAAAGAGGGACTAGATAAAAAAGATGGGATTTCAGAGGAGTTTGCTTGGATGAAAAGGCAAATGATAATATATGTTATGATTATTATAAAGTTTTTGGAGATATATATATATGGGAAAGAAAAAAGTGTGCTTTATGAGAAGACAGAAAAAAGAGAGAAAGTAATTAGATATATAGCTTCTTGTTAAATGAATGAATGAATGTATAATATGTTCATTTTGTGAATTTTAGACTTTCATTTAGGGGAATTCTTCTCTGTCTCTGCTTAAATTATGCCATAAATTTTTTATATTCTTTTGTACTCTATCTAGTCTAGTACTTATAAAAAGGTTAATAGGGTAAAGTTGTAAATGTGTATGTATGCAGACCAGTAGTAATTATATATTCCTATTTTTTTTTTTATTAAAAAAGATAGAGAGAAAAAGATTCAAAAAGTTTACTAATTTGCAAATGATGTGTGGTCATTTGCATATAAATGCAGCTGCTATTGGTGGTAGGCTATTATTATTAAAGCCACATTCTCACAAGTAGCATTAATGTCAGAGTTTTCTGCTAGTTGAAGAACTTGTAAATATCCAAAAGATCATTAGTGAACTTCTTCAACAATACAAATATTATATTATTTCCCTATTTTTGAAGTTTTTTGCCTTTCATTTCATCTCTATTTTTAAAAACCAAGTGTATATTCACATCTTCTAAGAAATTAAATGAACTACCCCATCCTTCATTTACCCATCGGTACGTACTGCCCATAAAGAAATCCTATACAAGAGCTACTAAATTATACAATATATGCCTATGGTGGAAGATAGCAAGTAGATCGTGAAATAATTAAAATGCGTGTAAAATAATTTATTAATCAATGTTAGTTATGCCAAAAAACAAAGAGTAGTAGTTCGACTTTATAAGTATCATTATATTCTTAATTTTGATCGTTTTACCAAAATTTCAAATCTATCTTAATTTATGTGATATTTTTTATTTAAAATATTTACATGATATATATAAAAAAAGTTCATTGGATTCATAAATCTGAAAATCATCATATAAATTAAGACGGAAAGAGTAATATATATAATCATTCATCCTATTAGATACTTCTTATGTTCACTACTCACGTTTCATTTTACCAGAATCAATTTGATTAATCTTTTGGAGCTAAATCAAATTTCATTAATTTAATATTTTAAATTTTTAGATATTTACGAAAAATACTATAAGTTATAAAAAAAATTCATATTAACACGATGAAAAATATATTTGACAAATAAAAATAGACGGAAGAAGTATTGAATTGAGATAGTAATAAATAGGTTACGAAAACAATAGACACGAAAATAGAAGGCAGAGCATATATGATGAACTTTTTAGGGAAAGAGCAAGTACAAATTAAAGGTAGTGAGAGAGAAGAGAATGGAAATGGAATTGGAAGAGTAAAGTGATGACAGAAAGACCGGACATTGAAAGCCATGGCATATATCACGTCTACATAATTCATATTCTGCACCTACAGCACGTTACCCAATATTAATTGCCAATTTTTTTTTCCCTTTTTTCCCATGGGGTTCGATATACGTAGTACAGTTCAATTAAAAAAAAATATCTTTAAATTTGATATAAATTATTAGTTTTATCTTCGTGCCTTATTAAAAACATTATTTTACTTGACTAATCAAACTTAAATAACCTCGATCTCGCGACATGAGTGAAATACACCCCTAAATTTTTGCCAAGTTTAGGGGTGTCTTCAATATTCTCTCAATTTTTTGATCTCATGCTCCTACAAGAGTTTGAGATAACTTGGTATATCATATGAGGAGTATATCGAAAGTTAGCTTTTTTTTTATAGTATTCTTGAGATGAGTTGATTTTATCTAAAGTTAGTTAGTCAAGTAGAAAAATATTTTTTAAAATTATCAATAGTTTGGAAATAAAACAAATAATTTGCGTCAAGTTCGATAGTATTTTTAATACTTTTCTCTTCAATCAATTAATGCAAATTCACATATTGTATGCATTATCTCATTTTTAGAAGTCACTTTGTATAAAAAAAAATTATATTAAAACTCAAATATGAGATCTCAAATAATTGAGACGGACAAAGTGATATTTTTTTCTATTAATAAGAGCCATAAATTACAAGTTTACAACAAGAATATATATTATTTTATTATATAATTAAATACTATAATAATATTTAGCTTTTTCACTAAGTACTTGTAAATATTTAACCGACAAAACTTTCACAAACAGAAAAAAATTCAAGCGATTTTCACTTTTACTAAACCTGAACCGAAATCCTCTATGATTTTTTAATCTTACGTCATTGATCAATGAGTAGATTTAAATATATTTTATATTCATTCATCTGGTATAAATATTATATTAAACCATACAATTTAATCTTAAGGGTTTTTGTTTTTGTTTGGTCCTAAATGACCAGGAAATAATGAAGAAATTAAGAGCACGAGTTCAAAAAAATAGTGGATGTTTAAAAATGACAATTAATGTGACTAATCACAATAAGTTGATAAGTTTAACTTATTATTGCATGCAACAACAAATGTACATTAATTAAATCCTTAAAAAGAATCCGTCACTTTCAACGAATTGCTTTCTATCGCCGCATTTTATTAAACCATATGTTCAGTTCACCAGTAGACTACCCATTAATTACTAAGCTGTATCACTTTTTTTTAAAAAAAATATATAAATATGGCATTAAATTATTATTTTTTTCTATTAAAATAACATTTAGACTAAATTACTCTTTACTATCTCTAGTATATGATATAGTAATCACAGTCAATAATTCAAAATATTTTTTAAGAATTTGAAAAACTCGTATAATTATTTGACTTTCAAATAGTAAAACCTTCCTATGAAATGGGACTAGGTGAGTATTAAAACAAGAAATTGACAGGTTGAGTAAATTCCTTTTTTCCTATCTTTGGCCATGCATAGCATATTCATAAAGAGGTACCTATTTTGGCTTAAGGAAATAAAATTCGTTGATTTTTAATCGAAGAAGAAATATTCATTTGTTATTTATTTCCGGTAATATAAAAATTCGTTGAATTTTAATCGAAGAAGAAATATTCATTTGTTATTTATTTCCGGTAATATATATGAAAAAGAAAAAAACATTGAAACTGAGGGTGTGTTTAACGTTTTTTTTTTCTTATATAAGGTTGGATAAAAAATTTAGAAAATAAATTTTAAAACAAATTTTTTAAAAATAAGAAAAATAATTTTCATATCAAAATTTAGAATAAAAACTCTATGAAGCGACCTTTAATGTTAATTGTATCATCTCAACTCATGCACCCAACGCCCCCAACCTCAATCCCTGACCATCCTACCCACTCCACCCCCTTTCATCCCTATAGACAGAGGCGGACCATATACATAATTTTGGAAAATATCATGCATATATATCGATATTTATTTTAAAAAATTGATAGAAACTAAATACAACTAATTGTACCCTACTAGAAAGCATAAAAAGACAGTTAGTACCGCTGGTACAAGTGATCACGATCACATATTATTGTTTTTATCAACTCATATTATTCGTGCCATCAAAGTCTATTAATCCTAATATAATATTTTACTAGACTATATATATAAAGGCTTTAAAAAAAAAAAAAGTTCGACTTATCAGTTATCAAACACCTTCAAAAAATATTTTTAATGGAAGCCTATTCTTCTACGTACCAAACATACCTTGCTTGAAGGGAAATATTTTTCTAAAAACATTTTCAAAAAGAAATTTCCCTTACTATACAACACTACTAAAATTAATAATAGACTTCTTACCTCGTTTAATTATGTTGCCTCGTAAACATTAGATATGAGTAAAATACAGTGTGGTTGCCTTGTATAAGTATGGCATATCTGTGGGATAAACATTTATATTTATTAGTAAAATACAAGAGTGATGTTGGATATATAAATAAGTAGGTTTTATATTTTAGTGATGTCTTTGTACAAATTCCTTTTCCCATTTTTAACTTG